>ML247439.1:35087-64100 GCA_005239495.1 Nicotiana undulata | reverse complement strand
TCTATGTTATGATAGATTTCTCCGCCCAACTTCCTCCTTCCATCGATGACCGAAAAGGTCTGGAGAAATGGGTCAAAAAAATGGAAAGATCGGAACATGGGAATATATCTGATACCAATACGGACTACCTATTTCAATTATTGTGCTTTCTGAAATTGCATACCTATACAAGGGTTCAAGTTTCGATCGATATTTGCAGAGTTGATTATCCCTCTCGACCGCAGCCCTTGTTGCAGCTGATAGACTCAAAAGTAAGTGGGGCTACCCCTACCCTAAGATAAGACGGTTCCCGCCCTCAGGTCAACTCGCTTAAAAAAAGTCGATATTCAGTTGTTGTTCCGTAAGCGACTGTAGATATGGTTGCTACCGTCGCCATGAATGATTACCTCTTGATGGTTCCATTCAAACTTCACTGCTTGATGTAAGGTGGATTCCACGGCCCCAGCCGCATGGATCCAAGGTCGTCCCAATAGTAAGTTGTAAGATGCAGGCACATCTATCACTTGGAAATCTACATCGAACCAAGTTGGTCCCATCTGTAAGCATAAGGTAATTTCTCCCATGGTGGAACTTTGCGAACCGTCAAAGGAATTTATGTTGATCTCTCCTTCCTTTATCTCATGTAGACTCTTTCCTAATCTCTTGAGTATGACCAGCAGACAGATGTTGAGACTGGAACCCCTGTCAATTAGGATCCTTGTGATGAAATGATCCTTACATTGTACGGTGATGTGTACTGCTCTATTATGCCCTAGCCCCTCGGGCGGTAGTTCATCTTCATGGAAAGTGATCTTGTGACTCTCCAATATCTGGCCCACCATATTGGCCATTTCCCCACTAGTGATATTGTCTGGCACGTATGCTTCACTCAGCACCCTTAGCAAAGCACTCATGTGAGTTTCAGAATTTTGTAACAGGGAGAGGATGGATATCTGAGCTGGCGTTTTGTTCAACTGGTTGAGGACTGAGTATTCCTTAGCTTGTATCTTTCTCCACTGATCATCAGAACCTGTTTCAATGATGGGTTGTTGGCCTGCTTGCTAGACTCGGGCAAATGCTCAGGGGTATAAACTCTGCCAGTTCTTGTCATACACTGCGCGGCGATGGCTTCTTCAGACTTGCCTTTACCTTTCCTCCTTACTTCAGCGGTATAGTCCCACAAAATGGGGTCTGAGTAAAAGGGAGTCATTGTCGACATTACCACTGGAATAGGTGTGGTCATTCTTATACCTGCCGGAGTATATGTTATAGATGGCCGAATTGCAACTTCGAGCGGTTGCACAAACTCGACTTCGATCGGCCCTGGGGCTTTTCCCTCGGCGGGTGGCCTTGATTCAAACTCAAGTGGAATGGACATGTTTACCTCAACTTCCTCAGACGGCTTCATCTGGACCACGATCGGATTTAGAGTAATCGCAGGCTTCTTCAGATCACCCTCGGCAATTAGCCCAATTGATCCCTCAGGATCCCAATAATCTTCAACCTCAATCATGTGGACACCGCCTTTATGATCAGGCAGCGGATTATTGCGAACATTAGAGGCAGGGTCCTTGGCTACAATGATCTTGTTATCAATGAGGGTTTGTATCTTGTCTTTCAGGGAACGACATTCCTCGATGGTGTGTCCTTTCATACTAGAGTGGTAAGCACAGGTTCTGTTTTTGGGTTGACCCACTGAGATGGGTTCTCGGGGATGACAGCGGGGATGGGTGTGACATAACCGGCGGATTTAGGCTTTTCATATAATTGGTCAATGGGTTCAGCTATGGCAGTATACTGTTTTGGTGGACAACGGTCGAAATTTGGGCAAGGTCTCGGGAAGTTTTGGCGATTAGAGGGTGATTGATAGTGAGAAGGTTGGGAGTTGTAGGCATTATAGACGAGAGCTGGTTGTGAGTATCTGGGCGAGGTAGGCTGATATATTGATGGTGGAGTTTGGTAGGTGGGTGAGGGTGTCTGGTATTGAGGTGAAGGTGCTTGATAACTTGGAGCTGGTTGGTATGTGAAGGAAGGTGCGGGGTATACTTGATATTTGGGAGGGGACTTGGCTTACTGTGCCACCATCACGACTCCTACCTCTCTTTTCTTGGCCACACGACCGGATTGCAGAGCTTTGTTGGTAGCCTGTATGGCTTCAAAGTTAGTAACCATACCGTTTTTGATGCCTTCCTCAATTCGCTCTCCCAACTTGATGATATCAGAAAACTTGTGCCCTTCGACCGTCATCAGCCGCTCATAGTACTGAGGATCCTGAGCGCGCATGAAGAATATCTTCATCTGCTCTTCATCCAAGGCTGGCCTGACCTTAGCAGCCTCTAACCTCCAACGAGTAGCATACTCGCGAAAAGTCTCAGTTGGTTTCTTCTTCAAGTTCTGGATGTAGAACACATCCGGTGCATTCTCCGTATTGAATCTGAATCTATCCATGAAGTCCGTAGCCATATTTACCCAATTGATCCATTTCTTTGGATCCTGATTGATGTACCAGGATAGTGCATCACCTTTCAAACTCCTCATGAAGAGTTTCATGTGGATCCTTTCATATTTTCCCACGCCGACCAATTTGTCGCAGTAAGTCCTCAGATGGACTCTTGGGTCACCAGTACCATCAAACATCTTGAACATAGGAGGTTTGTACCCCTCGGGCTGTTCAATATCAGGCTGTATGCAAAGGTCCTCATAATTCAATCCCTCAACCCCTTTAACTCCTTCGACGCCTTGAACTCGGTTTGTCAATTTCTTGAGTTCCTCGGCCAGATTCCTGATGAGCTTGTCCTTCTCGTCAGAATCATAGGTATGCGGTGCGGAATGAGCTACGGTTTCCACATAAATGGGGTTGTCATAAGCTTGGAAGTGATCTCTCGTCTGATATTGGGGAGGTGGAGTGTTGTAGTGACATGTGTTGCGTGGTGCTGGTGGAACGGGATCTTTGGGATGATTGGGTTGTTTTGTGACGTTTTGGGGTAAAGTAGGGTTAGAGTATTTGGGAAGTGAACGTCTGGAACGTTGAGGGAGAATGATAGGTGGGCCAAATTCTTGACTTGGTCAAGTTCCTCTTGGAACTTCAGCAGCTTCTTCTCTAGTGGAGACATACCCTCGTGCAGAACCTAAATACCCTGACCATCAATGATCTCAACCTGTTCATCCCTGTTGTCTTTTCTAGTACCGCTTGCATCTGCCATTTTAGTTTTACCCTTGCTTTTTCCTTTGGGGGGACTGGGAGGAGGAGTAAGCGGAGGGCCTTTTGATCTGGTGCAATAAGCTGTTGATGCCAGAGTGCACGAACTAACCTTTGGGGAAGGGGAATAACTAACAAAAAGGCACTAAAGTTAGTGAAGATATAAAGAATATTGCGGTAATTTAAACACGTAATGCGAAAATGTAAAATGCATCATAAGTTAGGGAACCTCTTTATGCTCGAGGTAGGCCTAATGAAAAATTAATTCGGAGAACTTAAATACTAAATGCCTCATTTTATTGATGATAAAATAGACAAATCCAACTTGACTCTAAAAATAGGGAAAATGCAAAATGTCATTAATGGCCAATGGCCTTATTACATCAAAAGCAAAGTAAAGACAAATCCTATCTATTTGGTCTCAGAAGGACCTTCCCCAGACATGGCACTTCTACTTGCTTTGATCAACATTCCCATCTCGCGGAGTCCCAGCAGCAAGTAGGTCTTGGCTACAATTCGTACTTCAGTTTCCTCGGTCTTTTGACAAGCCTCGATCCTCCTAAGGAACTTTTCCTCCAAGTCAACTATGCCTCGTTCAAAGTGTGCTAGCCTCTGGGTTGAAGTGATGGCCATGCCCTTCCATTCCTCGATCAGCTTTTTGTTGGTTATGTGGATTTTGTGATGATCTTCTTCACAATCACAGAGCCTTTTGCGCAACTGGTTGAACCTACTTGTTGCCTCGGATTTCTCGTCTATGACCCTATGTCCTTGAGGGAAACCTGGCTCAATATTTCCTCCCCAGTTATCTTCCAACCATCCCAAATAGCAAGGAGAGCAACCAATGTGATACCTATCAGGCTCGATAATATCCTTCTCCAACCGGATCCTACAGTGCCATAATTGCTGAGCTTGACATTTGTGAGGGCTATCGTCATCTTGGAAGTCCTCCCTGAGATGACTCCTTTTCTTGACCCTTGGAATGGATTGTTTCCTCCCTGCCTGCCTCATGACGCGAATCGGGACGTAAGGGTATGTACCTCTAAGACCTGTCAATATCAGGAACGGGGTGTCTCTTGTACGAATGATGAATTCGTCGGTCGGGAACCACTCGAACATCCATTGGATTTGATCCTCGGTCAGATCTCCCAATAACTCAACCCATCCCTTGGCATTTTTTGGCTGTGCAAACATGTCGTGGATGTAGTTCATACGCTTTGGGTGATGGAAAGCAATATGATTATCCCAAAATTTCCTATGTATGTCTTGACGGTAGTCACCTCTTTACAAATGCTCGGTGAGACAAAGATAAAGTAGTAGGTTGCAACCCTCAAAATGTTTCGCTCCTCGTTGACAGTTCTCCAAAGCTCGGTATATGTCAGCAGCAATCATGGGTACAATGCTGAAATCTTGTCCATCGATCCCTTCCATCAGAGTCTTGGTAACCATAGCCAATCTGCTGTGGATTCTCCCCTTCTTTGTCGGGAAGACCATCAATCCCAAAAGACAGAATATGAAGACGAATACACGGTGGTGAATGTGTCCTAGAGAGGTGAGGGCGAACTCTTCCTGATATGTGCGGTAAGACTGACTACGGCCATACCTCTCATACAAATAGTCAAAAGGGATGTACGAGTCTTCCAAGCAGACTAAATCCGGATTCTTCTTGAGTCCCATCATTTTGAGAAAACCCCGGCCTGTTCGGTTTTCAGGCATCAATAACCCTCGAGACTCCCAAGGCGAACCAGCTAAACCCCCTATCTCCTCCAGCAGTGGTTTCATCTCATTGTTCCCAAATCGAAAAACCGATCGATAACAATCCCATAATAAGGTGGCAGCCTCTATCATCATGTTATTAGGCTGAATGTCCAAAAGAGAGGGCAAGTTGCCCAGGTGTTTTCTGACTGCTATTTTGTCGCTTGAATGCAAGTCTTCCCACAAATTCAGAAGTTTTGGGTGGATGTTGGTGACCATGCCGAATCTGGGGACCTCGTGCCTCATCTAGGCAAAATAAACAGGTTACGACTTACCCCCACCAGACTCTACTATTTAATATCAATAATTAGCAATGAGCATTTAAGTTCTCCAAATAAACGCACAGAACGTGAAGGCGTCCTTTTGGGTTCCAGGGAAACCCAATGGATTTTGGACAAGGCTATCTTAAAATCTATTGTACGGACAACACGTTAGCCTGGCTAGGTTTGACCAAGATGCATGCAACATACAATAGAGTAAGGTTTCTATTGGGGTTTTAGACTGGTACCCTTGAGCGGACAACTCAAGGGGGAAGGTACAGAACTGTCGACTGCACCGTTGATCGACTAGCTTTACCGCAAAAACACCTTTCCGAATTTAGGGGTAGTAATATTGGAATAGCGCAACCACTCATTGTAAGCGTTTCTATAGTATTTGTTTGGAATGAGTGGAATATGAATGCGGAGCATGATATGTAGTAATAAGCATTAAAACATATAATCATGTATTTTCAAGTTGAGGAAAACAGTAAAGAAAGGAAATACAACAGTTATAATGGAAAGAAAACATGAAGATATGTCAGTTACGTTCAGGTGAAATAAATACCTGTAAAAATAAACAATGAACGGCATATAACGGGGAATAGGAAAAGGCATAAGCATTTAAATGAAAATTAAAGGTCCAAATTTACAAAGCGAATTGTAATGGTATAAGCCTAGGGAACATCCCCAGCAGAGTCGCCATGCTGTCACGACCCATTTTTCTATCGCACGGGTTAGGTACGGAGAGACTGGGTTGATGACATTCTTGACAACTCCTTAAAGGAAGAGGTTTAAGGAAGAGTCGCTACCTACCGAATTTTATGGTGCGTTAGGGCACCTAGAGTTGATAACTCATGAACTAGTTCGCGTTACCAGAGATTGGGTAAGGGCTTGAAATTATCCCAAGGGGAAGGTATTAGGCACCCCTCAAGATCCAACACTGTGGGTCCCAGCCAATAAGTTTTGTGAATTTGGACGGTGAGCAAGTAACAAATAAGGTTCACATAAGAGGGGATTTTAAACAAATATGAAAATCTTTAAAGGTTTTGGAATATCATAAACATTTGAAAAGAATTGTCCTAGGTTTAAAGTATTACGGATGACTTCAATGCAATCCCCGGTATGTCACACCTCGAGGAGGCGGCTACACGTGGTATTAGCGCACCGGTCATCATATCCATATTCTACCCTTCCCACCCCGTAAGGTTATTTAAAGCGCATGTGTTGGTCACGAAAGCTTATTGCGTTCCATTACCCGTCCCATCCTATAAGTCCTGGAGGGTGTTTAGCACTACTAATCCTACAAGGCAGGAACTAGGCAGAACCCTTAGGTTTAAAGGTCAAAATACTAAGCGACATACAAAAACAAGTAGGACTGCACATATGAGGGAACATATAAAGGCAAAGAAATAGGCTCTTAGATCTATCCACAAGTAAACATGTAAGCGGCACGTCTTAAACATAATTAAGGTCTCAAAGTTAAAACAGGAGTTTGAGTTGGAGAGCAGTGGGTTTCAACAGTTTGATTTTTTTCTTTTTGGAAAAACATAGTAATAAATAGGAAGTTCAGTTAAAAAATAGAGCAGTTTAGAGAAGAGTGATTGATTAAAAATCCAGTACTCTAAGGACAACATCAAGAGTCGAAAAGTGTGCGACATTTTAGAAATTTTCAATAAAAGAGATGAATAACTTTTAGGGAATCAGTAATCAAAAAGCAAAGCAAGACTTTAAATAAACAGAGTACTTTGAATATGTGTGACTTACTTTAAAACCCAATAATTCAAAATAAAACAAGAACTAGTAGTTTAAAGTAGTTTTAGTAAAAAGAAGAGTGAATGCACAATTTCAAAAATCAGTAATTAGGAACAAAGCAGGAGTTTTTTAGAAAGAAAAAAATAGAATGAACTTTAGAAAACAAGAGTGAAAGCGGCAAGGTTTTAAGGATTTCGATAGAGACTAATTAGCCTTAAGATCAGCCAAGTGTTGAACTACTTATTTTTGTTTTAGTGCATATTAGGCCTAAGGTTTGCCTAGGCGTCGTATACATTGCCTACTTAAGAAGGTGAACATGCATAGTTAACTCTGATTTTAAGGGATATACGTTGGCCAAAATGTTGCAGGTAGTTTAACCATATTTTCATTAAATTAAGCATGCTAATTAGGCGTTTTTACGATTGCAACTCAGAGAAATGTAAGACCTTAAACAACAGGATGTCTAATGCGCATAGAGGTTCCTAAAACATGGTCTCTAAGATGAAAATGCAGCAATGACCTTGTGACAGTTATTTTGCTTGTTGTTAATTGATCGGAAATCATGAAGAGAGTGTAATAACATGCTGAAAGTAAATGACCTAAAATAGGATTTCTAATATATGAATTGCATGTCCTAGGCATGATACTATTGCGCACATAGAAAATAAAGCCTAAGTCATTATTACTACCCATACTACACTAAACATGCATAATTCCCTCCCATATTCACTATCCAACCCCAATAGTTCATTCACAAATTATTACAAGACATAGCAAATGAATTACAATAATTGCAAAGAGAAAAATAAGAAGTTATCCTATAGAGAGCCTTCAAACAAGACCGACCTTCCAGCCTCACCCCCTTTGAGCCTCATAGACTTACACAGCCCGAGTGCGGCAAAGCTCCCAAAGGTCCTTCTAAGGGCCCTGGCCAATACCAGCACCCATCAATTACCAACGATGAGATAGGTGCACGGTAGAATTACCTGCCTCAGTGTGTCAAAGTTCAGAGGGAACTCAAGGTCCCTAAGCAATGCTCACACTGAGGGGGTGGATCCTAGAGGTCTAAGAGTAGTGTGAAGTGCAGCAAAGATTAGTTAAATAGATTTAAGTTTGAGAAGGAATTTTGAAATAACATGACTTTAGAGATTAATAGAAAGATCCTTTATGTAAAATTAGTTTGAAAAGGAGATAATATGTAACGACACGACCGGCCGTTTTGAGATCTAGCGTGTATTTTAGCGGTTGAAGGTCATGAACAACTTCATTTCAGGTATATTGACATGTGCGTATGGTCGGAATTGAAATTCAGGAAGATCGGAGTTGAATTGAAAGGAAGATATTCATTTTAGAGGCCTTAAGTTTAAGAAATTGAGTAAGATTGAATTTTGAGTAAACGACCTCGAAATCAGGATCTGAAGGTTCCAGCAGGTTCGTATGATGATTTCGGACTTGAGCGTATGTCCGGACCGGGTTTTGGATAACCCGGGAGCGTTTCGACGTATAATGTGGAAGTTAGCATTTTTGAAGGAATTTCCTAAGTTTGGTTTGAAAGGCATTTCATAGATATTGATGTCCGTTTGGGATTCCGAGTATGGGAATAGCTCCGTATGGTGATTCTGGAGTTGGGAGCGTGATCGGAAGTGAATTCGGATATTCGAAAGTCAATTTAAGGTCATTTGGCTAAAGATGGAAAACTAAAGGTTTTTGAAGAATTCAACCGGAAATGGAAATTTTGATAACAGGGTCGGAATGCGATTCCGGAAGTTGGAGCATGTCCGTAATATTGAATATGACTTGTGTGCAAAATTTGGGATCAATCGGACGTGATTTGATAGGTTTCGGCATCGGATGTGAAAGTTAGAAATTTCTAAGTTCATAAAGTTGGATTTTAGTGTGATTCGTGATTTCGGCATTGTTTGATGTGATTTGAAGCCTCGAGAAAGTTTGTGGGGTGTTGTGGGACTGAGTCGTGTGTTTGGACGGGGTCCCGAGGGCCTCGGGTGTGTTTCGGGGTGGTTTCAGGCCATTTTTCTTCTATTTTGCTGCTGCTGTTTTCTGGTGTATCTGGTGAGCTGTGCGATCGCGGCCTTTGAAACGCGATCGCGGAGAATAAATTATAGGTCTGGAATTTTGTCTTGTGCGATCGCACTTGAAGGTATGCAATCGCACAGAAGGAAAATTTAGGCTGCAGATAATTGGCCTATGCGACCGCAGGTGATCTTGTGCGATCGCACAGGGTGCGCTTGGAGGCTTCTGGGGTTTAGGCTTGTGCGAACGCATGAGGACTTATGCGAATGCACAGGAGGAATTATGGAGGCAGCATGGAAGGCCTGTGCGATCGCGGAGCCTAGTGTGCGATCGCATAGGGTCAATTCTGGGCAGTGTTGATTTAAAAACGGGATTTTGGTATTTCTCCCTCATTTTACATATGCCATGGACGGATTTGAAAGCATTTCAAGGAAGATTTCAACCAAGCTTTAGATTTAAGATCATTCTACTTATTTCCAAGTTGAATACAAGATTTATCATGGATTAGAACATGAAAATTAGGGAAAATTTGTGGAAAAATTAGTATTTTGAAGAAAACCTAGAAATTTGGAAATATGAATTATAGCCACGAATTGAGCATGACTAATTGAGTAAAATGTGTAATAGAATTAGTAAAGCTTCGGGTAGGGATTTTCTTCAAGAATTTTCGATGTCCGGACACGTGGGCCCGAGGGAATTTTGTTCATTTCATTGAGCCGAGCTAAGGAACTTTGTAATTTGAATTGGTTATGATCAATTGAGTATATTTTCATTGAATTATCGTTATTTGGATAGTTTGGGAGCGTTGCGCATCCATTTTAGTCGTCGTAGAGGCTTGGAAGCCGGTGATGAATCTTCGGAGCAAGGTGAGTCTCCTTTCTAACCTTGTAAGAGGGAATTGTCCCCCTAGGTAACTTTAAATGCTATGTGTACTTGTTTGGGGGCTACGTACGCACCAAGTGACGAGAGTCCGTACGTAGTGGCTATCATTGCTTTGTCCGGGTAGTTAGGCCACAACATGTTCATTGTTTTCCCCTGTCATAATGTAAATATGCTTTGTGCTTCTGGTGTGATTTGTGATGTTTCATCTAAAGGATAGTGGTACTTGACTCGTTTCCATTGTTCTTGTTTTACACTATGGGATCGGGCTGTATGCCACGACGGAGTGATGAGAGTGATTACATTATGGGATCGGGTCGTACGCCACGGTAGAGTGATGAGAGTGATTACACTATGGGATCGGGCCGTACGCCACGACAGAGTGATGAGAGTGATTACACTATGGGATCGGGCCGTACGCCATGACCAAGTGATGAGAGTGATTACACTATGGGATCAGGCCGTACGCCACGACGGAGTGATGAGAGTGATTACACTATGGGATCGGGTCGTACGCCACATCAGAGTGATGAGAGTGATTACACTATGGGATCGGGCCGTACGCCACGGCGGAGTTTTGAGAGTTATTACACTACAAGAGCGGGCCGTACACCACGACAGATACAACACTTGCTTGATTTCAACCGTTATTTGGATACCTCATATTGATGCATTTCGATGTTTGTTTGTCTTACATGCCTACTGTTTTCCTTATATCCTGTCTATTATTATCATTGTTGGACATTAGTGAGTATCGAGTCGACCTCTCGTCACCACATTTTCGAGATTAGACGAGATACTCACTGGGTACATATATGTATATGCACTCATACTACACTTTCTGTGCATTTTGTTGCACAGGTACCTTTATAGTACAGTGATTGATTTGGAGACTTATACGGGCTGCATTCATTTAGAGGCGTTCCACAACTGTCGGAGTCTCCTTTCTGTGTATTTACATTTTATAATTATTGTCTTTGTCCAATTTGTTTTTCGGACAAGCATTGTATAATTGTATAAATCCTTAGAAATTGCTCATGTACTTGTGTCACCGGGTTCGGGGGATGTGTTGAGTCTTGTCTTATTGAATTAAATAGATTTCCTATCGTGTTTTATTTAAAAAAGTTTATTTATTTGATTATGAAAAGCAATAAAGGGAACGATTCTAAAATTGTTAAACAAGATGGTATTTCAACTGATTAAGGGGTTGGATTGCCTGACAGTGGTGTCTGGCGCCATCACAACCCATAGGTTTTGGGTCGTGACAATGTGGTATCAGAGCTCTAGGTTCCACTAGGTTTCAAGAGTCATGAGCAAGTCTAGTCTTCTTGCGGATTGGTACGGAGACGTGTGTACCTATCTTCGAGAGGCTACAGGGCTGTAGGAGTACTTCCCTTCTTGATTCCTCATCGTGCGATCTGCTTCCATTAAGGCTTATGCCTATATTTCTTCCAACTCAATCTTATACGTCGCGAAGCTCTTGCTATGATTCGAGGGGTTGAGGAATTGAAATGGTGCTACGGATATGGTGCGAGATGTTTTCCATGTGCAGTTGGTTGGGGCTATTGTTGTTGCCCTGTAAGAGAATAATGTGTTGTTTCAGCTCAGTAATTGTGTTTCTGAGGACTTTGAGGCCATGATCAGGTTGTTATGATGCTTACAATTGGACATCGCGCGGTGTTTATAGAATGGTAGGATTCTTGCCCATATGTAGGGGCAATGAATGACTTGAAGGGAGGTCTTCTAAAGGCGTGGTTTGGAGATTTCAGTATTTTAGTTCCGGCGGAGGAAAGGCACTTGGACTATGAATGGTCCGGTTCGGATTGATAAAGTAGTTATATTGGTGCTATCGAGCAAGGTGGAGTATTCACCTGTGTTGTGGTATCGTTGTTTGATCGAATAGGATGTGTTAAATTTGCCGGTGTTATAGCTCTTAGGTCGCATGGGGTTAGAGTGCTGTGAAGCAGTGTTGAAGAAGCGGTTGTCAGAGATAGTGGTGTGTAGTGGTTCAGAATTGAACATTTACCTCTAATGAAGGCAGATCGAGAAAGATGATCTTCGGAGAATTCGGAGTTGTGGTGATATGCTGGCTCAAAAAGCTACAAAGAAGGATGTTGAATTAAGGACGCAATTGGGAAGCATGCAATGAAGGAAGATATGTGAAAAGTGATAGGTGGTGGTTCAATTTCAAAAAGGCCAGGCGTAAGGAAAGGAAGTTGGGTAGGGTTTAAAGGAATGAGGTTAACCAAAGTGGGGGAGTCCCACCACCTGAAGTTGGGTTGTGGGGATGTGTCCTCATGGAGTTGCGGATTGTCGACATATTTGCAAGTTGTTACAGCTAAGGGGAAGGAGTATAGCGGTAATTGAGCATGGCATTCGATAAATGTGTGCGAAGTTGGTCCTATTGGACCAGGGTTAGGCTTTGGAACACTAAGAATTCGTGCTTAGGCATAGGAAAGTTGTAAGGGTGGCGACTTAGTCACGTGCTTCGTTGAAAGGATGTTCATGTGCTAGAAGAGCCTTGGAGTTGATTATATTCAGGGCCAGCCAGAGTGGGTGACTCTCAGCAGCGGTCTTAGTTAATTTAAAAATTTGAAACTGTGGTATGTAAGGGTTTCAGGTAGCAGTATAATTAAGAATCGAGCTTCTGCAGTATAATCTCTAAGAGGAAGGAAGATGGTTGGAGTGTTCTATGTTATTTCAGCATGCTGGATAATATCGGAGGAGTGAGAGAAATAGACTCCGGGTTGTAGAAAGATTATTAGGAGGTTTTGAGATGGGTTGCGGAGTTTAGGCAGCAGGGTCTTGTTAATCAAGGTCACTCGAGACGAGTGAGGGTTGAGTTGCTATGAGTTGAAAGAAGATACTATTATCTTTGAGGCAATTAAAGATGATTAAGAGAAGATGGATTGGTTAGCCATGAGGAAACGGTGCCTGTTCGGTATTGACCAGTTCCTTCGGTAAGATTGAGCATGTGGTTGTACAGATGTGGGTGGGGCTTGTCGGTCATCGTAATAGATTTCAGTTGGAAGCATTCAGTGCTATGGCCTGTCAGGTGTAGGCGGGTCCCAGAAGGGTTACGGTGGTTTAGACCACTACTTAAGGATTTGCATGTATTGTGATTATGGGAGCTCACTTGTGTGTTGTTATGGTTCTCAGGAATTGAGGTAAGTAAAGGCTTTATATGATGGAGTGTTCACCCTGATATTTGTTTAGGAGTTATGATGGAATTCTCGCACTATTTCATATTAGCATGTTAGGTGCAGTTAGCAGTATGTAACTGGACGTAAGAATCGAGATTTGCGGTTCGGTGTTAACAAGGATGTCATGATGCTCGTAGGAGAAAGAACAAATGATTTAAATGATTAGAATAAACTGATATTGTCTTCAGTGTCATCTGAGTTCGGTGTTTGGTGAAAGAGGCTTTATATCCTGGTTACGGGTCATTAAATTATTTTGCAGCCTTACGGTGGTCGGTAGTATGGATGTGCATATTGGCTACCTGTGTGAAAAGTCGTGGGAGCGTGACCACGGGAAGATTATGTAAGTGTGACTTGTAGTCACCTGATTGATTGGAGATTTGGACCAAGTATAAGGAAATGCAATATTGCTTAATCGAGGATATATGCCTTAAAGGCGTTTGGTCTAGTTGGTTGTGGATTGTGGGGTGTTTGTCCCTGCTATGATGATCGCTCTTGTGTATTATGGGAAAAGGTGGGTTATTACGGACCCAGGTAAGGCTATCAGCCCAGTTCAGTGCGAGCAGAATCGACTTGAAGTGAATGAATGGATTTAAGCAAGACTATGGGCTTCATGCGAGCCAGATGTGTTCATTTCTGTATAGCGCTCCTCAAAGAGGGGTATTGGATATCAGGTGTTGTCCCGTCTTCGTCAAATTCATGTGATATTATGATTGTGTCATGCGTGTGTGGAACAGCTTGATAAATTCTTTTGTGTTGAGATTTCCGCGTGGCGATGAGGTTAAGTGAGCAGAATGGCTCTTTAGATTCAGATTATATATCACACCTCAGTTGTTCTTGAGTTTTGTGGCATATGGCTCTATCAGTCTCCCCATAATGGTATTATGCACTCAGCGTGCTTGTGACCGATGCCAGTAAATTGTAATAGTGAGCAATTCAGCTCTGTGTATATATTTCTTTATGTAAATTCTACGATGGGATCGGGTGGCACGCCGCCACATGTATGTTATTTGGATCGGGTTGCGCGCCGCAACAGTGTGATGTTGAGCAAGGCTCCTAAAATGATTATTCTTGTGTTTTACTTCCTATTTCTTTGAGGGAAGTGCATATTTATAGCGTGAGTCGGGTAGTCCCTTCCTGATGTCATTTCCTTATGTGTCGTGTTCGAATTGAGGCCTATTGGCGCATTGTGGCATCGTGTGAAACTGTTGGTTATGCCTGGGGTGGTTGGTTATCTGAGCAGTTCATACTGGGTGAGACGAGATTTATAAATTTGGGATCGGTGTGATAGGATTATGCGAGTATATTGCAAGGGAGTTGCCCTTATTGGTTTGCAATGAGATGACGATCTAAGTTTAGAGAAAAGATTTCAATGTATGGTTAACTCTGCAGATGGTTATGAATTTCAACACGTCTCCTCCTTTGTGGTGTTATCGTCAGCGTTGTAGAAGAATATATGAACGTATCTTATAAGGTGCCTTGAGAGCATCAAATTCGAAGAATTCTGGCTATTAAGGTTCAGGGAGCGTTATTGTGGTTAGATGATGGACCATGCAGTGTATGGTGCTGATTTAGCAAAGGCACGAAGTTGTGTTCTGGTGCCTCGTGTGTAGTTGATACGGTGTTCAAATATTAGAATCAAGCATGGCAAAGAATTTCAGGTGTTGGAACCGAGTTCGGAACGTATTGTATGAATAAGAAGAGGATATCTTCAGATTTAATCAAGCTTGTGTGCTCATCGGGGTTGTAGTAGCACGTGCAGGTGCATGAGGTGCTGAGCAGTGATTTCACATAACTCCAGAGCAGTTCTTGGCACGTTCGAGGACGAACGTCTGTTTAAATGGGGGAGATTTTAATGACCCGACCGGCCGTTTTGAGCTCTAGCGTGTCGTTCAGCGGTTGAAAGTCATGAACAACTTCATTTCAGGTATATTTACATGTGCGTATGGTCGGAATTGAAATTCAGGAAGATCATAGTTGAATTGAAAGGAAGATATTCATTTCAGAGGCGTTAAGTTTAAGAAATTGAGTAAGATTGAATTTTGAGTAAACGACCTCAGAATCAGGATCTGAAGGTTCCAGCAGGTTCGTATGATGATATCGGACTTGAGTGTATGTCCGGACCGGGTTTTGGATAACCCGGGAGCGTTTCGGCGTATAATATGGAAGTTAGCATTTTTGAAGGAATTTCCTAAGTTTGGTTTAAAGGGCATTTCATAGATATTGATGTCCGTTTGGGATTTCGAGTCTGGGAATAGCTCTGTATGGTGATTCTTGAGTTGGGAGCGCGATCTGAAGTGAATTCGGATATCCGGAAGTCAATTTAAGGTCATTTAGCTAAAGATAGAAAACTAAAGGTTTTTGAAGAATTCAACCGGAAATGGAAATTTTGATAACGGGGTCGGAATGCGATTCCAGAAGTTGGAGCAGGTCCGTAATGTCGAATATGACTTGTGTGCAAAATTTGGGATCAATCGGACGTGATTTGATAAGTTTCGGCATCGGATGTGAAACTTAGAAATTTCAAAGTTCATAAAGTTAGATTTTAGTGCGATTCGTGATTTCGGCGTTGTTTGATGTGATTTGAACCCTCGAGCAAGTTCGTGGGGTGTTATGGGACTGAGTCGTGTGTTTGGACAGGGTCCCGAGGGCCTCGGGTTTGTTTCGGGGTGGTTTCAGGCCATTTTTCTTCTATTTTGTTGCTGCTGTTTTCTGGTGTATCTGGTGTGCTGTGGGATCGCGGCCTTTGAAACGCGATCGTGGAGAAGAAATTAGAGGGATGGAATTTTGTCTTGTGCGATCGCACCTGAAGGTATGCAATCGCACAGAAGGAAAATTTAGGCTGCAGAGAATTGGTCTGTGCGACCGCTGGTGATCTTGTGCAATCACACATGGTGCACTTGGAGGCTTCTGGGGCTTAGGCTTGTGCGAACGCATGAGGACTTACGCGAATGCACAGGAGGAATTTTTCTTGCATCGTGGAAGTCCTGTGCGATCGCGGAGCCTGTGGTGCGATCGCACATGGTCGGTTCTGGGCAGTGTTGATTTAAAAACGGGATTTTGGTATTTCTCCCTCATTTTACATATGCCATGGACGAATTTTGAGAGCATTTAAAGGAAGATTTCAACCAAGCTTCAGAGGTAAGATCATTCTACTTATTTCCATGTTGAATACAAGATTATATCATGTATTAGAACATGAAAATTAGGGAAAATTTGTGGAAAAATTAGTATTTTGAAGAAAACCTAGAAATTTGGAAATTTGAATTATAGCCACGAATTGAGCATGACTAATTGAGTAAAATGTGTAATTGAATTAGTAAAGCGTCGGGTAGGGATTTTCTTCAAGAATTTTCGAGGTCCGGGCACGTGGGCCCGAGGTCATTTTGGTCATTTCATTGAGCCGGGCTGAGGAACTTTGTAGTTTGAATTGGTTATGATCTATTGAGTATATTTCATTGAATTATCATTATTTGGATAGTTTGGGAGCGTTGGGCATCCATTTTAGTCGTCGTTGAGGCTTGGAAGCTGGTGATGAATCTTCGGAGCGAGGTGAGTCTCCTTTCTAACCTTGTAAGAGGGAATGGTCCCCTTAGGTAACTTTAAATGCTATGTGTACTTGTTTGGGGGCTACGTACACACCAAGTGACGAGAGACCGTACGTAGTGGCTATCATTGCTTTGTCCGGGTAGTTAGGCCACAGCATGTTCATTGTTTTCCCCTGTCATAATATAAATATGCTCTGTGCTTCTGTTGTGATTTGTGATGTTTCATCTAAACGATAGTGGTACTTCACTCGTTTCCATTGTTTTTGTTTTACACTATGGGATCGGGCCGTATGCCACGGCGGAGTGATGAGAGTGATTAAACTATGGGATCGGGCCGTACGCCACGGCGGAGTGCTGATAGTGATTACACTACGGGAGCGGGCCGTACGCCACGGTAGATACAGGACTTGCTTGATTTCAACCGTTATTTGGATACCTCATATTGATGCATTTTAATGTTTATTTGTCTTACATGTCTAGTGTTTTCCTTATATCCTGTCTATTATTATCACTGTTGGACCTTAGTGAGTATCGGGTCGACCTCTCGTCACTATTTCTTCAAGATTAGACGGGATACTCACTGGGTACATATATGTATAAGTACTCATACTACACTTTCTATGCATTTTGGTGCACATGTATTTTTATAGTACAGTGATTGATTTGGAGACTTATACGGGCTGCATTCATCCAGAGGCGTTCCAAAGCTGCCGGAGTCTCCCTTCTGTGTATTTACATTTTATAATTATTGTCTGTGTCCAATTTGTTTTTCGGACAAGCGTTGTATAATTTTATAATCCTTTGAAATTGCTCATGTACTTGTATCAGTGGGTTCGGGGGATGTGTTGAGTCTTGTCTTATTGAATTAAATGGATTTTCTATCGTGTTTAATTTACAAAAGTTTATTTATTTGATTATGAAAAGCAATAAAAGCAACGATTCCGAAATTGTTAAACAATATGGTATTTCAACTGATTAAGGGGTTGGCTTGCTTGACAGTGGTGTCCGGCGCCATCACAACCCATAGGTTTTGGGTCGTGACACAGTAGAGTGGTCATAAATCAGTAAGTATGCAGAGTTCAAGAAAAAACAAACACAAATAGGGGAAAGGGAACAAGTAGATCACATAATGCTAAAGGAGATACAGAGACTTATGAAAGCTCATTGAAGCATGACTACTCAAAATCAGAAGATTCAGGGGATTAAGAAATGGTCAAGCTTGGACATAATACTAGACATTAATAGGAGCCATTATAACAGGTAAGAAAAACAACAGCTAGAAGAGCATACAAAGTGCAAGGGATCAGGGGAGTGAGGGAGTGGTAAAGTATAGGCATGATAGTATATAGCAATAGAATACATGCATAGCAAGTGGAAGTTAGGAACATGCAACAGTTGTATTACAAATTTAGCAAGTAAGTCAGAAGAGACCATACGTGGTAAAGTACTAAACAAAGATTCAATTGCATGTTGAGCAGTAGAAGCATAAATAGAAGAAAATCAGGAAGATAATGAATTGAAACAATAATAATAAACACATTGATTGGAGACTTGAAGATTAATTAGGACATACCAGTAAGAGGGCAAAAGCAGAAGAGAGCAAAGTGATAGTACTAATAGCCTTGGCTTATAGCCGGCTAATAATAGGCAAGAATAGAGAGCAGCAAATAGAGCCAAAGAGCTTCAGCAAGAAAGAGCACACAAGAACAGTGTAGATATCTATGTGTGCTTGTGAAATCAAGAGAGTCTGGAGTGTCTCCCTTGTGAGTGTGTTCTGAGTCTTTATAAAGAGAGAAGGCATGGGTATATATAGCTATTGAAGACAAGTAGTACATAGGCAAAGAATGGAAATACAATCAATTAGTGTCAATTAAGCCAACTGGGCTCCTTTAATTAAGGATCCTAGTTCAAACGGTACAGTCAAGGTAAATAAAGAAAGAAAATCAGTTCAATAAGGCTAATTAGGGAAAAGAGACCACATAGTGCACAAACAAGGCCAAATACATAGTGTAATTAAGGGAAATCGAACCAACAGTGTATTTATAGGGAATTAGTTTGAAAATCACTCAAGAAGATCTCGGATTCCATTGTAATCACAGGGAATTCCATGTAATTTAAGGAAGGCATCACGAAAATATAGAAATAATTCAAAGCTGGTACATAATTACAGGGAGAATATATGGGACCGTGTATTTAAGGAAAATATTGCAAGAATAGGGTTTTCGCAAAAGATCAATATAAAACAAGTAAGCAACCAGTAATAATCATCAAGCATTTGAATAACAGTCATGTGATTAAACAGGGAGAGGTATTCATAGGATATCAGAAATTGAAGGTCGAAGCAATGAATCAAAGCAGGAACACACAAATGCATAGTCGAGTAGTAGAGAACAACCCAGAACACTTAGGGTTTTATCAATAATGGTTCGAATAACATAAAATCAGGAGATAATAGCTCAAAACATAGTAGAGATGTTTTAAAATCATAGCAAAACCGTTCTGAGAACAGGGTCGAGAAACCCAAGTTTTAAATAGGATGCCAAGATGCTTAAAACTGGAACGTTTGTAAAGGTTGAGTAAAGAAAGGTTTCAAACATGAAGGAGTGAGTCAATATCGTTAAAATATAGAGGCTTTTAAAAGGTTTAGGTCGAAGTTAGGGTTTCATAAGAAACCAGAGAAAATAGGGATAACCTGGCTGTGAAACTCGGGAACCATGGTGATTAGAACACCATCGAGTCAAAACCCATCGGCGAAAGGCCGAAAACAACCCAGGCAGGGCTTCCAGTGGTGGTCCGGCATGGTTGGAACCCATGGAGGTCTTAGGGGCTGAGAAGATCGGAGAGATGAGGCTTCGTAGTGGCCGGTGGTCGAAGGTGGTGAGCCTGGAAGTGGCCGGAGATGAAGTCCATCGGAGGGGAGAAGCCAAGGAAGCTTCTAAAGAGAGTTGGAGAGTAACCGAGAGAGATAGAGAGAGGATGAGAGATGAAGAGTCTCGAAGGGAAGTGAGACCAGGGGAGGGGGTTAGGTGAGTTAATTAAGGTAACATTGATCTGGACCGTTGATCTCATTTGATCAACGATTCAGATCAAGTGTGGGGTTGGGCCGGGTTGTTTGTGATCTGGGTTGGGGGATTTAATTGGGCTTGGGTTGGGGTTGTAATTGGATTAATTAATTGGGTAGGTTAGGATTAAAAAATTAGGCTTCAAATTAAATAAAATGTGGCTAGTTATAAATACCCCAAAAATAAAATAAGTAATTGAATACACAACCAATCATTGTACAAAAAATGAAATTGAATTTAAATAGATGAAATTACAGTAATTAAATAATATTAAGTGTAAAATGCATAAGATTCAAATTAAAATAATACACAATGTTCAATTGGGCTATAGTTGCAAAATTATCGTAATTGAAATTAAATAAGACACAATTGGCCAATTTACGAAATAATTGGATTTTAATAAATAACAAGTGATTATAAATGACGTACTGAACTGGAAAGTATTTTGAAATTATTTTAGAGCACAATTTATAAATTATAAAAATATACAATATTAAATAAATAGGGAAATAGTTTAGATAGAATATGAAAACATTAGGAAAATACTCATTATTGCAAAGAGTGATTTTGAAAGCTTATATACCAATTTAAAAATAATTTGAGGAATAATTGGGTATCAACACTTAACCGAGTGAACCCGGTCGAGCAAGCCTGTTAGACCTTTCCTACCCGACTCATTCATAATCCGAAAAGGAAACGCATCGTCATTTGGTAAAGAGGGAAGGAATCAGACGTACATGCATAACCATTTCCAGTCCATCTTTCATTACGTATAAGGTCAAAATCAGGGAGCCCGATTTCGAAGTCCTAAATTGCCTCGAGTCCGAGTTTGGCTGACTTGAACTGGGGGTCGAGCCCGGCTGAGAGATGCATACCTCGAGGAACAAACCTAGGGCCTAGTGCAGTCTACCTCGAGACAGTACAATTTCGATGACACTCAAGAAAGAGTGGAATTTCTCAAAGACACGTAGATCAAAGCATAAATTGTGGGATAAGATTTGTACGAAATAGTACAAATCCATACTAGGTTGTAATACAGTTGTACCAATAATTTTTTTTACCATAATTAGAAATGTACCGTATTAGATTTTTCCCCTCCTATATAAAGGGGACCCTAATCATTTGTAAAGATCATCTCATTCATTGCAAAAGAATATTCTACCTTGCTTTTCTCGTTTATTGTGCTCCATAATTGTTCTTCAGCTTTATTGCCCTTACTATATTGCTAATACTTTATTTCTCTTAACTCACCTCGAGGCCTCCGAGAATATCAAGCTTGAGGTCCCTATTGTTCTACAACACTGGTTTTGTTCATCAATCCTTCTTAATTATACTTAATATTACTTTTTTATTCACTAGTATTGGAATAAATCACGTATCTTTAAAACCACAAATCAAATTTAATTGGTACTGGTATTTTTTGAGGTAAACACATTATATAACATTATGTCACAGTTAAGTTTCCAAAAGTACTTACAATTCACAACTTTAGTGGAAGAGAGTTTCAAAATACAACTTAATTTCAATGACCACCCCGACACCCATACATGACCATAAATGTCTACGGGGCCTCTAAAGATGCAAAAGACCAATATGACAATGCCGGAAATAAGGCCCCGGCTATACCTCAAAAGTAGCAACTAATACAAAAGAAGAACTATGACCCTGAGAAGAAATAGGGCTCACCAAGACTGTGGTGGGGAGTGTGTGGGAGAGCAGCACTATCTGCGATCAACGCTATCTCCGATAGAACCACCTACATCCATTTAAAGATGTAGCGCCCCCGGCAAAAGGGATGTTAGTACTGTCAAATAGTACTAGTATGTAAGGCAAACACCAATCTTAGTAGAATGAACAGTGATACAAGCAGGAAGGCAATCATAATAATCAATAAATGCGTCACAGAAGTACAGAGGAAACACCAAGTAAGAATCACATAATTTCCAATTAAGTCTTCCATCCCTTTTAGGTTGATAATCTTAGTGTCAAGTGCCACAACTAACAATGCCATCGTGGTTTACATGGAATCCAGTCTTGCCCCGACCGGCTAAGCTATCCCAAGTGAGACATATTCATATCCACAATTTGAATCAATAACTCGAACACAAATTCCACCATGTGTACAACATCGCATCCGATCTCGGTCCGATCGGCTAAGCCATCTCACTTAGGACATAACCTCTTTCAATTATTCATTCAATTCAAATTACTTTCCATCTTTCATTACATGGAACAACAGCCCCATTTATTATTCAATTATTAAGCAGTTCTTGGAACTTGGATGCTTTTATTATTCAATTCAAATATTTCCCCCTTTTACAAGTTCAAATAACAGTGTTAATCATATCAATAAGTCTTATCAGGTAAGGCATTGCACAAATGAGGACATAGTAACATCTAGAACAATTACGGAACAGAAACCTTTAAACACAACACATTAAAGCAATCAATTCTTATATGATCAATTCAGGGACTCACACCAATTATTGGGGCACCAAGGATTCGAGACCCACCATGTTGAAGAAGGTGTTTGGAGACCCGTCACTTATTGTTCCAGTTGAGACTATTGAGGTTAATGAGGATTGACTTATGAAGAAATTCAAATTTCCATTCTCGATAGGCAAGTCCGTACACTGAGAAATAAAACAATTGCCTCCGTGAAAGTGCTCTGGCGAAACCAACAGGTTGAGAAGGCCACATGGGAGGACGAGGAAGAAATGAAGAAGAAGTACCCTCATTTGTTTGAATAACTATATATTTTTGAAGTTGTGTTCTATGAAAATGTTAAGAGTTTACTTCGATGAATTATGTTTCACTTGTACAGTTGATGTTAAGGGCGTTCCTTTTTGGTAATATATTGCTCATGAGGCCGCGGTTGGTGCAATTTTCATGTTATGTTGCATCGTTGGATATGTATATGTTGTTAGGTTTGGTTTTTGGTGTTCTATGACATGTTGATAGGCCCAGCTATAGGGGCAGCTCTACCAAAATTTCTAGAGATTTAGGGAGCTAGTCAAAATTGGGAACTGCTGGTGTATGAATTGATAGTTGAGCCATATTGGGTGCTAATGGCAGATTTGGACTGTCATTTAAGGATGAATGATCTCAAGAGAGGGAGGATGTAAGGCCCTGTAAAATACCACCTAGAACCTAGGGTTTTGGGACGCCGAGGTAGAGTAATGTGAATAAGGGTTGTAAGTGAGTAGCGATACAAACATTTTGGGTTAAACAGTACGTCGAGAAGTTGAGAGAATCATTTTGCAGACAATGGCATTTCTGCGGTCCATTATGTGACTGCACAACCATTTTGCGGGCCGCATATCGTCCGCATGGTGAAGTAGAACTTGAGCTAATTTTGAGGACCATTATGCGACTGCATAACCCTTTCGTAGGCCGCACAATCCATCGCAGATCCAACATGAGAAAACTTTAGAAGGAGGTTCTGCGGTTCATTATGTGACCGTAGAACTGATCCGTGGACCACATATCGGCCGCAGACATGTCCATCCCTACCCATTTTGGGACCCTTTCTACGATCCCCATTTGCGGGTCGCATGCCTATTTTTCGGTCCGGTTCGCGACTGCAGACCCGACTATGTAGAGTTTAAGTTTTGAAAATTTCACCCGATCCCATTTTTACAAAAGCAACTTACGTTCATAATTTTATTTTAAATTTAGGTCAAATGTTACTAAGTTTTTCTCCCAATTTACTTGGAGTTAAAGGGATATATACCCACTAAATGGATGATCTATGAGCCTAGTTTCTAACTCATTAAACCATTCATCAATACGACATCAGACTAGAGATACTCGTATTTTCATGAGATTGCGCAAGCAACTCTCTATGGGATCCACATAGGCGGTTGAGATAAACTGATATATATGAGATGCCTTAACCCCATTTTGACTCATTATTTTGGACTCTCTTCAGACCTTAGACACCTATAAACTGTCTCTCAAGGTTCTCTCGTGATCCAAGACCCAAATAAAGGGCAAACAACACAAATCAAGTGCCGGGAATCTCGTAGCGCTAGTAAGTTTCTTGTTATTCTTATTGTTGCTAATTATTGTGTGGTTCTAGATCGTGTGGGAGGTTGTTTTAAGTGATTTAGGTTCTTTAAAATACTCTCTCAAGTTTTTAATATTAACCCTAGGTGATTTCAAGTCTTCTAAAGCGGTTCTAGTGCCAAAACACCCGAATTAATTGCTAGTTTTGCTTCCTTGTTCTTGTGGCAGTATTAGAAGGAGATTTCATGGTGAATTAAGATCAGATTTGAGTTTATATGTCTGTTTATAGTTAAGGAACCTCTTAATCTACATGTATTTAATATTATCCAAGTTGCGGCCAAGTCGTTGAAGCTAGAACTTGTGAGTTATCTATCGAAAGGCTTGTTAGTAATGTTGTTGGTTGGTGGACTGTTTTGTGAAGCTTAATATGATTATTATTGGTGTTGTTTGGGCTATTTCGTGATTATTTTAACTTGTGCAAAGTCATATAAATAGGGGAGGTTCTGTACGTTTCATCGTAAAATAGGTTGCGGTCGATATATAATACTTATGACGCTTAAACGGTAACGATTGTGTCATTTCTTTTATTGTAGACTGAGGAGTCGTGAAATTTGCATTACTTGAGGTTGGGTATTACATACAAAGTATGTGCGTCTATCCCTTTCCTTCTTTTCATGACTCCAGTTGTAGATAATATAATGAACGAGCTTCCAATGATACTCCACTCTTAGATTCTAACAGTACTTACATACCTTCTTATTGAACGCTTGATGTTGATGTTGCTTCTTTTATTCTTATGTTATCAATATTGTTAGTACTTCCTGATTCTTATAAGATTCATGATGAAGAGTTAGTCCTAATAACGGGTGCGGAGGATACCGACCCTACGTCACTCCGAAAGGTTTAGAATGCGATTCTAATGTGTCCAGCATGCATTTTATATTTGTACCTATTTACTATAGTGAGCCGCACTATAGTCGTCCGGATACGTCACCTATTGTGCAACGATTGATCAGATGGATTTTACCGAGCTCCACGTGGTCGGGTAGGATTCTACCGAGCCTTTTGATGGCTGGGTACATTTTTACCTAACCTATTACGATCAGGTACGATATGATAATGATGATGCCCACATATGTGTGTGTATATATATATATATATATATATATATATATATATATCCCTACTTAGAGACTCAGTCTCCCTTAGAGGGTCTTAGATGTTACATGTTGTATATTCTCTATCCCTTCTTACATTACTGTTCTTATTTATGCTTTCCTACCTTACATACTCGGTACTTTATTCGTACTGACAATCCCTTTTGTTTGTAAATGCTACATGTCGTGCTGCAAGTCCTGATAGACAGGTAGACGTGGCTCCCCGACCATAGTAGGCTGCCCAATTCAGCGGTTATTGGCGAGGTTCCTTCTTCATACTTGTCGTGGTCTTGGTATGCATTTTTTTTATAGACATTAAGGGTATGTTGGGGCCCTGTTCTAGCAATGTTGCGACACTTATGTTCCTTTAGAGGCTCATAGACATGTGTCGACTCATGTATAGTTTGGATTATATTGTCGGCTGATTTTTTTTGTATAGTCTCTTATGGAAACATGTCAGCTTTTACCTTATATATAGCTTCATGACAGTCTTGTTGGCCCATGTTATATATGTTTATGCAATTATCTTGCATTGTTTGTTGTTCATGATTCATGTATACCATTTATGTTGATCTCGCCGGCCTTTATAGATAATAAGAAAGGTTAAGATAAAATGTACGTTGGTGCTCGACATGTATGGCCGGGGTACCAGTCACAGCCCTCTAGTTTGGGTCGTGAAAACACATCCCAAATTATCTACTCAACCTCGTGATAGTCATGCCATCTACCTCAAGCGATCCAAACTCACATGATAGCACATACATACTGTTGGATAGGAGGTAACACTCTTCATAGCAACCTTATAAGAAATCATAGAACCTCTAACCTTCTCACATGAGATAGCCTACCTGTGTATCCTCAAATCTTTCTCTGACCTTTCCATGAGCACCACCACTATGTAATCTAGAGTCTACACTCGTACACTAGCCGCATGAATGTGTTCCATTTCATCAATAACCAACTGAAAGATCCACCAACATATCCAAAACTCAAGACCATACAGTACGCCGAGATGATAATAAAGAATTGACATTTTGTAGCTCAAGCAAACCCTTCTTGTCAAATTCAAACTCTCCGAATGAAAGAAGTCATCACCAAAATGAAATGCATAGATTTAGTCAATTGTACACCATGACCCAAATCGCACCAAACTTCCTCAAAGCCTGTGGCTACCCTATCACAAGGTCCATAATAATATGCCCCCTCTCCCCTACACTTCCACGGAGTAGTATCCAACTTTCAAAATAATCCACTCGGTCTCTGATGCTCTCATTCTTGAGCTGCTGAGAATCAAACACTGCGAGACATGCCTAATAATGTCCTTCTTCATCCTACGCCACCTAGAATGTTGAATTGAACCACAATACATCTCTATATCATTTGTAGTAACAAAATACCACAAATTACAAACCTCATCATGGTTTATCTCTATCGAACCGTCAATACTGGAAACAGAAATCCGATCATGAAGTTGCAACACGTGGACTAAGGACCACTTCCTTAGCACCGCCCCGCAACCCCGTCCCTAAGGATAGGAAAATGTAGATCATCACACCGACGAGCTTTGGTGCACTCAAGAAAAGACAACCGCGCACCCACACAAGCTAGAACTCAATTATCCTTGGAGATGCCCGATCTCAAAAATCCATAAACTAAGGCCGAAAATTTCATTGCGCAATAATGCCTCTCTTGCACTAGAACAAATGCCAAACTCCAGATCGTGGACCAAATAATTCTCCTCACGTGACTTCAATTGTGTTGACACCCATGCACCTACCATATTCCATTCTATATCAACACCGCGTCAAGATCGACACTAGGGCATCATTCTGCACTAATAAGGCCCTGAAACTATGGGAAACACCAACACTGGGGCTTGATCCACGCCCAATCCACACTCAATAGTGAGTGGAAACGGTCGTTTGAAGAATAACACCCAACAAGAGTCGGGGTCGATTTCCTCGGGGAGTTAAATATAGGTGTTAGGGTGTACACTTGATGAACATAGATGAAATAGATATAATACACTTCCAAACAAGGGATTTTTTGTAATCTACTTCTAAAATTGACAGTAGCAATGATTAACTAAAAAAAGAGACTAGAAAATGAGTAATTATTTTTGTTGTTTTTATCAAATTGGTAAAAGGAATCGGGATGCAACCTCTACCTAGGTGTTAGCCTAATGGGTAAGTTACGTTAAAGCTTGTTTTAGTGATATGGGTGTATTATAACTCTCAACTCTAAACTACCCATTCAATATCTCTCTGTTATAGAGTGATTTTCCCCAATAGGCTTTCTCAAGCCCAATTTGATTTGAGCTCAGGTCGGATTTTTCTTATCTCTAGTTCAAACCCTTAGATTGGGCTAGCCAAAACCTTAACTAGCTTAATTTCTTGTTTAGCCAAGTTTTCCTAGACTAAGTCCATCTTTCTCAAGTAAGAACAAAGTAAAAAGCATGAATCAGTGTTTGCAACCATTAATTCTAGAAATAATGCATGAACAAAGCTAAATAATGAACACCCAATCATAAACAAGCATTAGATTAAATACTCATAAGGTTTACTCACTAGGGTTGGGTCACAACTCTAGAGAAAATCTAGCTACTCATAATAGAAATTGAAGAAAATAAAGAAGAAGAACTAATTAAAGTCATAATACAAGATTAAAAATGATAAACTAATGTCATTTCACCCCAAAATTGTCACAACTTACCAAAAGTAGTAAACTACAATGTCTACAGCTCAAACAAACTATATAACTTGCCCTAAAAAAGTGTGTCCCGCTATTTATAGTGGCCCAAAATTCAACGAAAAAATGCCCTTCGGGAGAATTTGTGGCCTCACAATTCCATGTGCAGTCCGCACTTTGCTCGGTTCTGCAGGTGGAGAATTTTTGTAGCCACACAATTTGGTTTGTGGCTGCACTTCAGCTTCCACGACTGCACTTTTGGCAAGGCTTCACACTTGGTCGTTTTGCACACCCTCTAAACGTTTTGAATTCTTGTCAGTTCGACCATGTTCTGTGGCCACACAAATTGTGTGTGGTCTACACTTTTCCAATCATCATCTGAGATTCAGCACCAGATCTGCAGCCCCTGAATAATTCTGCAGTCCGCGCTTTCTTCTACAGTCACATAATTACTTTTGCGGACCACATTTTTGTCCTGTTGCACTCATTTTTACCTTTTGATCCGAAACACTCCTTTTTGAGTTAGATTTCTTCGTTAAGGTCCAGTTCTCCAGAATTTCAGCAATGTGCATTATTTCATTAGTTTGGAAAACAAAAATCAACACTTTCGGACTAAAACTAAAGGAAGAAGGTACTAATAATGGTTACAATCCACACTTATCAACCCCGCAAAACTTAAGTCTTTGCTTGTCCTCAAGAGAATAGATTAGTTCCCACCTACTCAAAGTGAAAGGTCATTTCAAAGAGTTAGTTATAAGCCCTTCATACTCAGTTGGGACCAACAATTATCCACAATACTCATGCATTTTAAACAAGGTGCCAAATCACATATTATGCACATATAGTTCTAATGTGACATTTGAGCTTCAAGAATTGACTTTTCTCATCAAGTACTCTTGCTCTATCATGTAGATCATGATGTACTCCAAAATCTTCCAACTCTATCTTCCACTTTCCAAGCTCATTCAAGAGTTAGCACTCAATTTTTATATCCCTGAAAGGTTCACTCTTCTCTCACAAAAAAATTTCACAAGTAAGCCTTCAAGTACCATAGGCTTTCCCTTCATGTAAATCACCACTAACGTAAGCTTCCTCTGTTCAAAATCAAGTAGTAGTTATTTTCGGGTTGTATTGAAGGCTTTTGGACCGAGATAAGTGGTTACGCCCTTCCTTAAGCACTCCACATTTTCATTTCTTGGCTCATTTTTTACCAACTCTTAGAGGCATTTCATTTTACTTGGGGGCTAGAGAGACTTGACATCACTCTTTATTGTTTATTTCATTCCGTTTATCCCATGATGTTTATACTATAGATAGTTGCCTCTTTTTTATTTCAACAACCGTCCTTTTTATTCTCTTTTTTAACATTTTCTTTTGGGTTTTTTTTTTCTTGCCATCTCTTTTCATATAGATCATTTTTTTTTCTCTTTTTTGTTCCTTGATACATCTTTTAAATTTCTCAACTCCCCCCCCCCCCCCCCCCCCCCCAAAAAAAAAA
>ML247439.1:0-35002 GCA_005239495.1 Nicotiana undulata | reverse complement strand
CCCCAAAAAAAAATTATGCCTTAAGCCACTTATTTCATAAGAGTGTTAAGGAAGGCCCGGGTGCCAAGAGAGGATTATAACAAAATGGGTAAAGGCTTGTAGCGTAGTTACCAAGTAAGAAAGGTTAAAGGCTCAAAGAGGGTTGACTAGGGATAACAAGCATTGGATGGCAATAGAAAGTTTAAAAGGATCAAGGAAAGCCTATAGTCATCTTCCAAACCAAGCAAACTTAGGATTTCACCTTGAAGCACATTTGGGGCAAGTTCTAGAGCATTCACACAAATACTTGGACTAGAAATGAAAAATTACCTCACCCCTCATGCAAGGTCTAAAGACTACAACAATCACAATCAAGTTAAATATTGCTATGGTCAAATTAACCACTCAATGACTATCAAAGTAAACTCAAGAGTCTCAAAGTCACTAACTAGAGCTATTTCTTTCAAAAAACTTGTTTCAAACAATAAGCACACAGTTAAGTGAGTTGGTGCCAAATGAAGCATGAATAACTCTTTCTAGAGAATGACTTTATTAGGGTTTTATTCATTAATACTACTATTATTATTATCTAAACACAAAAACAGACTTATTCCCTTAAGAAGATTGTCACACCATCCATCTTCGGGAAGAGTCACCTGGTTCACAAAATAGACTACCTTTGGAAAGAACTGCGGCATTAGAAAAACCAAAGGCTTATTATCTATACTACTATGAAAACATGAAAACTACTAACACAAACAGAAGCTACTAATAAAAAAATCAAAATAATCAATTAAAGAAGCTAACGAAAGCAATAACTAACAAGATAGACAAACTAAAAAGAAACAGAATTATCCAATTATTACAGCCCAAATGTATCCAAATGTGCCAAATGTATCAAATAAACTCCAACTCTAATGAAAGTAAGCATTGTCCCCAATCCTTAACAAAATAAGAGTGAAAGTAGAGAGAGCGAAGACACTCCCTAAGCATCCTTAGACATCTCAGTGTCCCCAGCAACATCAACTCCTGTTGGATCAGATAACTATATATCATCATCATCATATATGAGAGTGGCGGGTGTGGTAAATATCACACGTACTATGTTAGAACTGTCGACAACAAGGCATGGCACCTCAGATTGGCCAACTGGTGCAACCTGTGCAGATGGATCTGGGGCGGACTGGTCTCGGTCTAGCAGCATGTCAAATAGTAAATCCCCATCTATCACTAGTTGGTTCACCTCTTTCCTAAGCTTATCCACTGACTTTTTGTTGGCTTGAGACTCTCATTTTTTCCACTTATTTGGTCAAGTCCTCAATAACTGAACAATATTATACCAGAGTGTCCATTATTATCTTCTGGTTGTCTATAATCTTGCGTAACTTCTCATCAAGCTTTGTAGAATCCTGCAATGCATGTATGGATCACTGCACTAGAACAATACTAGATATCTCAAACAACTTTGAAGTAGTTGCCTACATCAAGTTATTGAGACTCACCAATGTCTGGGATACTCGTGAAGCAGAAAGTGGGTTTGTAGGAATGGGCATAAGCCTCACATTTGGAGTAGGGGCTTCGCTATGAGCTGTCGTATGATCTGTGGACGGAGATGAAGATGGTGGAAGAGGCATAGTTGTTGCATTGGTAGAGGTCTCAGCTGATGTAGATGGACTATTGGCTTATCAGACTAGCATGTAGTAGTTGACGACTGAGCACTCTTCTTCGGGTTGGTCGGATCCTGTAGCGAGTAACACTCAAATGGCTTCTTTTGCTTCACCCTCGTATCAAATGGCTTCTTCGGCTTCACCTTCGTATCAAATGGATTTTGCTCTACCTTTACATCAGTGAGGTAATCTCTGGTAGTGCTAGGGTAGGGGGTATGCCTTGTTAGTCTGCCATGTACCTATGAGATGTTGGAGAAAATTAGGGCACCCACATTGATCGGGTACCTAGCAATGATAGAAGCCACTAGAACTACACGCAAAACAAGCAAGTTGTTCTCATTCTGGGACAGGTCAGTCCTCCTAAACACAAAGGTATACCAACCTTTTTCCTCAAAGTTCAATTTACTCCGTTGAATGGGTACCCCAGTAGTGATCCATAGTGGAGGTGGTCCCGGTGCTAAGATCTCAGCTAGACGCCGCTGAACCTATTATTTCAAGGAAAACTTCTCTAGGCACTCCTTTTGCTCCAAGTCCTCAAAACCCAAGTACGCATTCAGCGCGTGCTAATCAAACTTTATCTTAAGGTAGCATACTTTAGTCACCTCCGTCCCATTGTGAATGTGTGAAATTTTGGCATAGAACTCGAAGACAAGGTGCTCCTTGGCATCTAAGACCTTCTCAATGAACAACATCCATCCTTTTCTCGAACTAAACTGCCTCAACACCACATGATTCTATCTACCTAGATCCCTCAGCAGATGTTGCCTCTCATGTATCAATGAACTCGTTGACCACCATATCTGAAGATCAATGAAAGCAGCCAACCTCACAAATCCATCTTCCCATAGTTCTTTCTTCTTTGTTCGCTCAATCCAGTGGATGTACCCTCTACCTTTTTACCATCAAATGGGTAAAGGCTTGTAGCATGGTTACCAAGTAAGAAAGGTTAAAGGCTCAAAGAGGGTTGACTAGGGATAACAAGCATTGGATGGCAATAGAAAGTTCAAAAGGATCAAGGAAAGCCTATAGTCATTTTCCAAACCAAGCAAACTTAGGATTTCGCCTGGAAGAACATTCGGGGCAAGTTCTAGAGCATTCACACAAATACTTGGACTAGAAATGAAAAATTACCTCACCCCTCATGCAACTAGACCATAAAAGAGGATAGAGTCTAAAGACTACAACAATCACAATCAAGTTTAATATTGCTATGGTCCAATTAACCACTTAATGACTATAAAAGTAAACTCAAGAGTCTCAAAATCACTAACTAGAGCTATTTCTTTAAAAAAAAACTTGTTTCAAACAATAAGCACACAGTTAAGTGAGTTGGTGCCAAATGAAGCATGAATAACTCTTTTTAGAGAATGACTTGATTAGGGTTTTATTCATTAATACTATTATTATTGTTATCTAAACACAAAAACAGACTTATTCCCTTAAGAAGGTTGTCACACCATCCATCTTCGGGAAGAGTCACCCGGTTCACACAAAAGACTACCTTTGGAAAGAACTGCGGCATTAGAAAAACCAAAGGCTTATTATCTATACTACTATGAAAACATGAAAAACTACTAACACAAAAAGAAGCTACTAACAAAAAAAATCAAAGTAATCATTTAAAGAAGCTAACGAAAGCAATAACTAACAAGATATACAAACTAAAAAGAAACAAAAATATCCAATTATTACAGCCCAAATGTATCCAAATGTGTCAAATGTATCAAATAAACTCCACCCCTAATAAAAGTAAGCATTGTCCCCAATCCTTAACAAAATAAGAGTGAAAGTAGAGAGAGCGAAGACACTTCCTAAGCATCCTTAGACATCTCAGTGTCCCCAGCAACATCAACTCATGTTGGATCAGATAACTATATATCATCATCATCATATATGGGAGTGGCGGGTGTGGTAAAAATCACACGTACTATGTTAGAATTGTCGGCAACAAGGCATGGCTCCTCAGATTGGCCAACTAGTGCAACCTGTGCAGATGGATCTGGGGCGGACTGGTCTCGATCTAGCAGCATGTCAAATAGTAAATCCCCATCTATCACTAGTTGGGTCACCTCTTTCCTAAGCTTATCCACTGACTTTTTGTTGGCTTGAGACTTTCTCATCTTTTTCACTTATTTGGTCAAGTCATCAATAACTGAACCATGCTATACCGGAGTGTCCATTATTATCTTCTAGTTGTCTATAATCTTGCGTTACTTCTCATCAAGCTTTGTAGAATCCTGCAAGGCATGTATGGATCACTACACCGGAACAATACTAGATATCTCAAACAACTTTGAAGTAGTTTCCTGCATCGAGTTATTGAGAATCATCAATGTCTGGGATACTCGTAAAGCAGAAAGTGGGTTTGTAGGCATGGGAACCAGCCTCACATCTAGAGTAGGGGCTTCGCTATGAGCTGTCGTAGGAGATGTGGACGGAGATGAAGATGGTGGAAGAGGCATAGTTGTTGCATTGGTAGAGGTCTCAGCTGATGTAGATGGACTATTGGCTTATCAGACTGGACTGTAGTAGTTGACGACTTAGCACTCTTCTTCGGGTTGGTCGGATCCTGTAGCGAGTACCACTAAAATGGCTTCTTTGGATTAACCCTCGTATCAAATGGCTTCTTTGGCTTCACCTTCGTATCAAATGGCTTTGGCTCTACCTTTGCATCAGTGAGGTAATTTGTGGTAGTGCTAGGGTAGGGGGTATGCCTTGTTAGTATGCCATGTACCTATGAGATGTTGGAGGAAATCAGGGCACCTACATTGATCGGGTACCTGGCAATGATAGAAGCCACTAGAACTACACGCGGAACAAGCAAGTTGTTCTCATTCTGGCACAGGTCAATCCTGCTACACACAAAGGTCTACCAACCTTTTACCTCAAAGTTCAATTTACTCCGTTGAATGGGTACCCCAGTAGTGATCCATAGTGGAGGTGGTCCCGGTGCTAAGATCTCAGCTAAACGCCGCTGAACCTCTTATTTCAAGGCAAACTTCTCTAGGCACTCCTTTTGCTCCATGTCCTCAAAACCCAAGTACGCATTGAACGCGTGCTAATCAAACTTCACCTTAAGGTAGCATACTTTTGTCACCTCTGTCCCATTGTGAATGTGTGAAATTTTGGCATAGAACTCGAAGACAAGGTGCTACTTGGCATCTAAGACCTTCTCAATGAACAACATCCATCCTTTTCACGAACTTAACTGCCTCAACACCACATGATTCTATCTACCTAGATCTCTCAGCAGACATTGCATCTCATGTATCAATGACCTCGTCGACCACCATATCCGAAAATCAATGAAAGCAGCCAACCTCAAAAATCCATCTTCCCATAGTTACTTCTTCTTTGTTTCGCTCAACCAAGTGGATGTACCCTCTACCTTTTTACCATCATCTAGAACATCCTGAACATCCTGCTTACCGGACTCCTGGGTATTTGCTAGCTCAAAAGTTGGCTAGCACTTTTCGAACCCTCGAAAGTGCTGTGAGATGATGAAGCACCATCCATGGGCTAAGATCGCCCCAGTGGCTTGGACTGTGCAGTTGCCCGCTCCTCGAGAATAGGCACGGAGTTGCCCTCAGATGCCTCCCTTGATGGGGCATAAGAACTAGACTCGGAGTGGTTTCCACCCCTCTCTCTACCTGCTAATAAGTTGGTATTTTACCAAATTATCTCCTCTTAATACTTAATATTTTTTGTAACTTTTCGAGAAATTAAGACATTTATTGATGATTATTGGTATATTTTAGGTGTCAAGTGATTTAGAGATGATTGTGAAGAAATCGTGTGAAAACAAGTCAAAAAGGAGCTAAAATGGAAAAATGAAGTTTGCCTAGTTTTTACACTGTGCGATCGCGGGTGATTGAAAGCAAATGCATAAATACAGAAAATATAACTATGCGATCCCACAATGAAAGATGTGAACGCACAGTATTAATAGGTGGTCAACGTTTGGTTAATTGATCTATGCGAACGCAAAAGGATGTAAGCAATCGCACAGCTCTGGTAAATTAGTTAGTGTGAACACAGGAGCACTGTTGCGAACGCACAATGCAGTTTCTGGGCAGTCCTGGGCAATTTTGGAATTTCATGTTTTAATCCCCAAACCTCTTTTATACTCGACCTAGCAGATATTTTCTATATCTTTGGCATATCTTCTGCATTGTAAAAGATAATTTTGTGTCTTGAAGACAAGGAAGAACAAGTCTTGAAGCTAGGGTTTGCACACACACTTGGGTTTTGAAGATTTCAAGCTTGTGGTTAAGGTTTTCTTACCCATTAATGTTTGTTTCTTCATTTCCTTGATTTGTATGTATTTTTTTCCAACACTTGAATCTTGTTTATGGAAATATTCATATTTAAAGTGTGGATTAAATACCTTGTTGTGCTTATGTATTGAATTATTTTTATGTATTAATGAAATGAGTTGTTGTTTATTTAATTATTCTTGTTCTTTAATGTTTCCAAAGGGATTAGCTAACCCTAGGACTCGCCCATTAATTCCGAATTAATTTTGGAAAAGATAATTTGGGGTTGGGAAAGATTAATTAACAAGAACTTGAGGCTTTAACCCTCATTTTATAGATTCTACCTAGGAATAAGATTCAACTACTTGTAGTTATATCTGGGTGTGCTTAATCTCTTAATTGGGTTAGGAATAATTTAAATAGGAAGTTTCGTTAGTATTTGGAAAAAGCTAATTAAGAATTATTATCCGTGGCTAATTAACATAAACTCGCTCATATTTGTAAAATCGTGAAATACATTGGATCGTTACTTGAGTGTAATTCCCGAAGCACTCATACTTGTTGCCATTGATCATTTTACTTGCTTTCTAGGTTAGTTTATATTTTTGCAATTAGATATAAATACTTTCACAACCAAAATCGAAGTGTTTGGCGCTGCGCGATAAGTGATAATTCTCTTACATTCCTAATCGCCTCCATATTGTTCTATGTGGGATTCGACCCCAACCTAGTTGGGTTATTATATTTGAAAATCGACCGCTTACAATATTTTAAGGTGTAATTTGAGCGTATCAAATTTTGGCGCCGTTGCCGGGGAACAATTGGCGTAATTTAGGTTGTTTGAGAAATAAACATAAGTGCTTTGATCCAAACTTGTGAATATTTGTGTAATTATTTTTCTTGCTTATTTTCTTAATTTAAAAAAAATTGACATCATATAATGAAAATTGGTCGGATGGTAGTTGTTCATACTTTGATGACCCTTGTCCTTATTGTGGAGGACCACACTCGTGGAAAAATTGTTTAAAATCTCCCGGGGATTGCTTGTGCGCACAATCTCAAACCCATTAGTGGAGTATTTGTGTCAGGTGTGGTTGCTAAAATTGTCATTGGTATGATTGTGTATATTTGTCCGTCCCTTCCCCGAACCCCCACTATGATGAGTCTACTTTTTGTGATGGAAATTTTAGGTGTGAAGAAGTGGAGGAAATTGAGCATGGTAGAAATGGAGAGTTTAAGCTCATGTTGGAGTGCTTACATGAAGAAGGAAACCATGAGCAAAATGCCTTTGAAGAGCTTTTGGAGAATAGTCTCCAAAATGAATTGGCACATGAAAGGTTGTTGCCAAGACCCAAATCTTATTCAGGTCATGATGGCGCCGACCACCGTGGTCAGGCAAGCCAGCGCTTATTCTGCTAATGAAATTTCCTTATGCGATAAAGCATTCCAACACATACCAAGTTTTAAGTTTAGAATATTAGGTGGAATCGGATAATTTACCAACTTAAATAAATGTTACTACAAGGATCATCAACCAAAATATACAATCCCAAAAATATAATATCCACTAAGTGTGTGCCAGGAACTAGTGTCACAAGTCTACGGGCATACTAGTAGAATATACAATAGGTGAAATAAAACTGTCCCACTGCCTGATAGTAATAGACGGGAGTAAACAAAAGAAAACTCCATAGTGCTGCTAAGAATCGCCAGGGGAAGCAGCTCACCGTGAAGTCAAGTTCAGATATACTCAGGATCAAGCTCCGGCCTGATAACCAGATGCACCAGCCTCAAAACCTGTACAATTAAGTACAAAAGCGTAGCATGAGTACATAATTAAATATGTACCTAGTGAGTATCCAGTATAATCTCGAACAAGTAGTGACGAGAGGTCGACTTGACACTTACTAGGGTCCAACAATACAATTAAACTGGATATGATAAAGGCAACAGGCATGTGAGGATAATAAAGCAGTAAATAACAAAGGTAGCCGCAATTCAAATTAATGCTGAAAAACAGTTAAACAATTACTAACTTCGTTTCCCCCCAGCTATCTATCAATTTAATATTCATGAAATCATTAACAATTTAGCATACTCATAACGGGATAAAGACAACCGGCATGAGCCATCATAATATCCATGAGAGTGGGTAAATAACACCCCGCTCGCGGAAACATAAATTGCGAAGCGGCCACATGCACACACAACATTTTTCCTTCAATTATTTTTCAATGAACAATTCCTTTAAACTACCAAATTCCATGATTTTTCGTGAAATAGAGATTCATACGATGAAATCATAAAGCATAAAATTCAAATTGAGGAAATTCACAAGGCATGGTGTGAGCCTAACTACCCAGACATAACAATAATAGTCACTACGCACGGACTCTCATCATCGCGTACGTGCGTAGTCCCCACAAACATTAACACATAATCATTTAGCTCACCTATGGGGACAATTCCCTCTTACAAGGTTAGAAAGGAGACTCACCTCGTTCCGAGCCAACTTTTTGGGTCAAGATCGCGTCTGAAACTCCAAACTTGTCTCCCAAGGACTCGAAACTAGTCAATTGATGCATACATACATTAAATTATACTCAAAGGCATGAAATTTCCCTATTTAATTAACCATTTTAGCCTACTTCGAAATATCTCAAATACACCCCCGGGCCCACATGCTCGGATTCTGGAAATATTTTGAGGAAACACTCACCCATAGCCTAAGGATCAATAATATATAGTCTTTGTATGATTTCATGGAAAATTCCTTGGTAATTCTCCCATTTTTTATAAAACCTAGGTTTCTACTCTAACCTATGATTCCCACTAATTAGTGTGTTAATATACCTAAGAATCCAAGTTTTAGACTACGTTTAGGGTAGGAATTACTTATCTCAAAGTAACTAGGTCGTTTGCCTCTCTTGCATGCTCAAAATCACCCCAAGGAAGAAGAAGAATGCTAGAAAACATGGTTAAGTCTCGTTTTTAAAATACACTGCCCAGTTGCTTCTTCTATGCGAACGCAGCCCGGGAAGTGTGTTCGCAGAGAATAAGTGGCCAGGCCTTCAGAGGCCTCAATGCGAACGCGGAGGTGACTGTGCGAACGCGGAGGCTAGCTTGTCTAGATCTTCGCAAACGCGGCATGGAAGGTGCGAACGCACTGTGTAAAGGGCTAAGCAGGGCTGGCCCATCGCTATACCCTATGCGAACGCGGGGGCAAAGGTGTGAATGCGAAGGGCAGGATCCCAACCCATCGCAATCGGGGGGAAAATATTGCGAACGCATAGAGCATCCCTGCCCAACTTCTTCTTCGCGAACGCGAACGTGAAGAAGGAAACCAGACATGGAAATTTTTGGTTTTTAGCATTTAGCTCCGAGGGATCCGAAACTCACCCAAGGCCCCCCGGGACCCTATCCAAAGGCACTAGCAGATGTGTATACTCTCAAATTTCCGGAACGTGAAAAACAACAACGAAACTAAAAATCCTACCCCAAAACCAAATTGAATCAAACTTTGAACTTCAAGTTCGAGAATTCGCTCTCAATGCGCCGAACCTACCTATACTACTTGGAATGGCACCAAATTGTGCGAGCAAGTCATAAATGACATAATGGAACTATTCCCGATCTCGGAATTCCGTTCGGACATCGATAACACAAAAACACGTTCCAAACCTCGAGTCTTAAAGTTAAGGAATCATATTTCACTATTTGGCACCGAAAAGCTCCCGGGTCATCCAAAACCCGTTCCAGACACACGCCCGAATCTAAAATCATCATACGAAGCTACCGGAACCGTCGAAACTTGATTTTGAGATCGTTTACTCAAAATGTTGACCGAAGTCAAACGTGGCCTTAAAAGCCAACCTTAAGGAACTAAGTGTTCCCATACCATCCTAAACCCTTCTGAATCCCGAACCACCCATCCCCACAAGTCATAAATCATTGAAAGAAACTACAGTAAGTCTCAATTAGAGAAACGGGGTCCTATAACCTCCTGGAAGCCTGGTGCGGCCATAAAGTCCATCAGAGCAAGATCTGCTGGGGGCACCTCACCCTGCTCCTCTATAATAGGATCCTCTGCTGATGGTGCAACTGGAATAAATCTGGGATGCCCTCATCCCCTACCTCAGGCCGGTGCCCTCCCCCAGCCTCTGCCACGGCCTCGGACAATGGGGGTAGCGGCCCCTCCCGGGTCTAGAGCATCGGATGCGCGCGTCCTCACCATCTGTGATATAATAGAAGAGTAAGACTTAGTGTGACATCAACTACATTATAGAAGATGAATAAAGAGAAATTTCCTAACACCCTATAGCCTCCTGAAGATAAATACAGACGTCTCCGTACTGATCCGCAAGACTCTACTGGGTTTGCCCGTGACTTGTGAGACCTACGTGAACTTAGAGCTATGATACCATGTTGTCACGAACCAAATGTTATTCAGGCCGTGATGGCGCCCAACACCGTGGTCAGTCAAGCCAGCGCTTATTCTGCTAATGAAATTTCCTTATGCGATAAAGCATTCCAACACATACCAAGTTTTAAGTTTAGAATATTAGGTGGAATCGGATAATTTACCAACTTAAATAAATGTTACTACAAGGATCATGAACCAAAATATACAATCCCAAAAATATAATATCTACTAAGTGTGTGCCAGGAACTAGTCTCACAAGTCTACGGGCATACTACTAGAATATACAAAAGGTGAAATAAAACTGTCCCACTGCCTGAAAGTAATAGACGGGAGTAAACAAAAGAAAACTCCATAGTGCTGCTAAGAATCGCCAGGGGAAGCAGCTCACCATGAAGTCAAGTTTAGATATACTCAGGATCGAGCTTCAGCCTTATAACCAGATGCACCAGCCTCAGAACCTGTACAATTAAGTACAGAAGCGTAGCATGAGTACATAATTAAATATGTATCTAGTGAGTATCCAGTATAATCTCGAACAAGTAGTGACGAGAGGTCGACTTGACACTTACTAGGGTCCAACAATACAATTAAACTGGATATGATAAAGGCAACAGGCATGTGAGGATAATAAAGCAGTAAATAACAAAGGTAGCCGCAATTCAAATTAATGCTGAAAAACAGTTAAACAATTACTAACTTCGTTTCCCCCCAGCTATCTATCAATTTAATATTCATGAAATCATTAACAATTTAGCATACTCATAATGGGATAAATACAACCGGCATGAGCCATCATAATATCCATGAGAGTAGGGGAAATAACACCCCGCTCGCGGAAAAATAAATTGCGAAGCGGCCATATGCACACACAACATTTTTCCTTCAATTATTTTTCAATGAACAATTCCTTTAAACTACCAAATTACATGATTTTTCTTGAAATAGAGATGCATACCATGAAATCATAAAGCATAAAATTTAAATTGAGGAAATTCACAAGGCATGGTGTGAGCCTAACTACCCAGACATAACAATCATAGTCACTACGCACGAACTCTCGTCATCGCGTACGTACGTAGTACCCAAAAACATTAACACATAATCATTTAGCTCACCTATGGGGACAATTCCCACTTACAAGGTTAGAAATGAGACTCACCTCGTGCTAATTGGGTCAAGATTGCGCCCGAAACTCCAAAATCGTCTCCCAAGGACTCGAAACTAGTCAATTGATACATAAATATATTAAATTATACTCAAAGGCATGAAATTTCCCTATTTAATTAACCATTTTTAGCCTACTTTAAAATATCTCAAAATACACCCCAGGCCCACTTGCTCGGATTCCGGAAATTTTCAAAGGAAACACTCACCCATAGCCTAAGGATCAATAATATATAGTTTTTGTATGATTTCATGGAAAATTCCTTGCTAATTCTCCTATTTTTCATAAAACCTAGGTTTTTACTCTAACCCATGATTCCCACTAATTAGTGTGTTAATCTACCTAATAATCCAAGTATTAGACTAAGTTTAGGATAGGAATTACTACCCTCAAAGTAACTAGGTCGTATGCCTCTCTTGCATGCTCAAAATCACCCCAAGGAAGAAGAAGAATGCCAAAAAAATGGTTAAGTCCCGTTTTTGAAACACACTGCCCAGTTTCTCCTTCTATGCGAACGCCGCCCGGGCAGTGCGTTCGCGGAGAATAAGTGGACAGGCCTTCAGAGGCCTCTATTCGAACGCGGAGGTGACTGTGCGAACGCGGAGGCTAGCTTGGTGATACCTTCGCGAACACGGCATGGAAGGTGCGAACGCACTGGGTAAAGGGCTAAGCTGGGCTGGCCCATCGCTATACCCTATGTGAACGTGAAGGCAAGGTGCGAACGCGAAGGTCATGAGCCCAACCCATCGCGATCGCGGGGAAAATATCGCAAACGCATTGTGCATCCGCCACCCCTGGCCAACTTCTTCTTCGCGAACGCGTTCGCCCTCCGCGAACGCGAAGAAGGAAACCAGACCTGTAAATTTCTGGTTTTTAGCATTTAGCTCCGAGGGGTCCGAAACTCACCCGAACCCCTTGGGACCCCGTCCAAAAGCACTGGCAAGTCTATATTCGTGATACGGACTCGCTCAAATTTCCGGAACATGAAAAACAACAACAAAACTAAAAATCCGACCCCAAAACCAAATTGAATCAAACTTTGAACTTCAAGTTCTAGAATTCGCTCTCAATGCGTCGAACCTACCTATACTACTCGGAATGGCGCCAAATTTTGCGAGCAAGTCATAAATGACATAACAAAACTATTCCCGGTCTCAAAATTATGTTCAGACCTTGAGAACACCAAAACACATTGCAAACTTCAATACTTAAACTTAAGGAATCATATTTCACTATTTGGCGCCGAAACGCTCCTGGGTCATCCAAAACCCGTTCTGGACACACGCCCAAGTCTGAAATCATCATACGAAGCTACTGGAACCGCTGAAACTCAATTCCGAGGTCGTTCACTCAAAATGTTGACCGAAGTCAAACTTGGCCTTAAAAGTCAACCTTAAGGAACTAAGTGTTCCCATACCATCCTAAACCATTCCGAATCCCGAACCACCCGTCCCCACAAGTCATAAATCACAAAAAGCAACTACGAGAAGTATCATTTAAGGGAACGGGGTCCTATAACGCAAAACAACAGGTTGGGTCATTACATTCTCCAGCTCTTAAACAATCGCTCGTCCTCGAACGGGTCTAGAATCATATCTGGAGTGCTGAATAAGTGTTGATATCTGCTCCGCATGTCCTCCTTGGACTCCCAAGTCACCTCCTCGATTGGTTGGCCCCTTCACTAGACCTTTATGGCAGAAAATCTCTTAGATCTCAACTGGCGATGCTGCCTGTCAATAATAGAAACTAGCTCCTCCTCGTAGCCCAATCTCTCATCCAACTGAATGGTGATGAAATCAACCACGTGAGAGAAGCCGGCGTGGTACCTCCAGAGCATTGATACATGAAAGACCAGATGAACTCCTGATAAACTGGGAGGTAAAGCAAGCTCATAAGCAACCTCTCCGATTCGCCTCAATACCTCAAAAGGGCCTATAAACCTTGGGCTCAGCTTCCCTTTCTTCCTGAACCTCATAATACCCTTCATCGGCGAGACTTTCAACAGGACCTTGTCTCCCTCCATAAATGATACACCACACACCTTCTGATCCGCGTAACTCTTCTGTCTTGACTGTGATGTGCGGAGCCTCTCCTGAATTAACTTCAGTTTCTCTAAAGCATCCTTCACCAGGTCGGTGCCATATAACTTAGCCTCGCCAGACTCAAACCACCTGATAGGGGAACAACATCGCTGACCATATAAAGCCTCAAATGGATCCATCTCGATGCTGGACTGACAACTATAATTGTAAGCAAACTCGGCCAAAGGAAAGAACAGGTCCCACTGGCCTCCAAAGTCAATCACACATGCCCTGAGCATGTCTTCCAATATCTGAATTGTCCGCTCTGACTGACCATCAGTCCGAGGGTGAAATGATGTGTTGAGATCTATCTGGGTACCCAACTCACTATGCAATGCTCTCCAGAAGTGCGAGGTGAACTGAGGACCTTGATATGATATAATGGACACTGACACCCCATGCAACCAGACTATCTCAGCGGATGTAAATCTGGGCTAACCTCTCAGAAGTATAAGTATTGGCACTGGAATGAAATGCGCCGATTTGGTCAATCTATCCACAATGACCCAAACCGCGTCAACCTTTCACAAAGTCCGAGGTAACCCAATCACGAAGTCCATGGTGATGCCTTCCCATTTCCACTCAGGAATGGGCATCTGCTGAAGTAGGCCTCCTAGCCTCTGGTGCTCGTACTTGACCTGCTAGAATTAAGACACCTAGCCACGTACTGAACTATGTCCTTCTTCATCCGCCTCCACCAGTAATGCTTCTTCAAATCACGAGTAGCACCCGAATGAACTGAATACCGTGAACTATGTGCCTCCTCTAGAATCCTCTCCCTCAGGCCATCAACATTAGAAACACATAAACAGCCCTGTAGTCTCATGACCCATACTCTCCGCTTTCCTGCTTAAGGCATCTGCTACAACATTTGTCTTACCCGGATTAATAGATTGGTGATGTCATAATTCTTCAGTAACTCAAGCCACGTGCGCTGCCTCAAATTAAGATCCCTATGCTTGAACAAGTGCTGCAAGCTGCGGCGGTCTGGATAAACCTCACAGAACACCTCATACAAGTAGTGCCTCAAAATCTTAAGAGCATGAACAATCACCGCCAACTCCAGGTCGTGCACATGGTAATTCTTCTCATGAACCTTCAGCTGGCGCGAAGCATAAGCAATAACTCTCCCCTCCTGCATCAACACACACCCCAAGCCAATGCACGAAGCGTTGCAATATACTATATACATCCCAGAACCGGAAGGCAATAATAGAACTGGTGTTGAGGTCAATGTTGTCTTGAGCTTCTGAAAGCTCGCCTCACACTCGTCGGACCATCAAAATGGGGCATTCTTCTGAGTCAATCTAGTCATTGGGGATGCAATGGACGAAAAGCCCTTCACAAATCGGCGATAATAACCTGCTATGACCAAGAAACTCCTGATTCCCGTAGCTAAAGTACGACGCGACCAACTCTGAATTGCCTCAATCTTCTTAGGATCAACCTTAATACCCTCTTCGGATACCACATTCCCCAAGAATGCCACGTAATCCAACAAGAACTCACACTTGGAGAACTTAGCATATAGCTCATATTCTCGCAAAGTCTGGAGCACAACTCTTAAATGTTGCTCGTGCTCGCCCAGGCTACGCGAGTAAACCAGAATGTCATCAATAAAGACAATGACAAAAGAATCAATATACGGCCTGAATACCTTGTTCATCAAGTCCATAAATGTTGTTGGGGCATTAGTCAAGCCAAAGGACATCACCAGGAACTCATAATGGCCATATCTCGTACGAAAAACAGTCTTCGGAACATCCGAGTCCCCAATCTTCAACCGATGGTACCCCGATCTCATGTCAATATTAGAAAACACCCGAGCACCCTGCAACTGGTCAAACAAATCATCGATACGCAGCAATGGATACTTATTCTTAATGGTGACCTTTTTAAACTGGCGGTAATCAATACACATCCGCATAGATCCATCTTTCTTATTCACGAATAGCACTGGGGCACCCCAAGGTGATACACTTGGCCTGATAAACCCCTTGGACAACAACTCCTCAAGTCGCTCCTTCAATTCCTTTAACTCCTTCGGAGCCATACGGTACGGGGGGTGGAAATAGGCTGAGTGCCTGGAGCTACATCCATACAGAAATCGATATCACGATCCGGAGGCATGCCCGAGAGGTTTAAAGGAAATACATCAGCAAACTTTCAAACCATTGACACTGAATCAATCGTTTGAGACTCGGCGGTGGTGTCCCGCGCATAAGCAAGATAGGCCAACAACCTTTCTCGACCATATGTCGAGCCTTAAGGAAGGAAATAACCTGACTGGCTGCACTAACTGAGGAAGCTCTCCACTCCAGCCTAGGCAACTCGAGCATGGCTAGAGTAACTGTCTTGGCATGGAAATCTTGGATGGAATGGTAAGGAGATAGCCAATCCATGCCCAGAATAACCTCGAAATAAACCCTGTCGAGCAATATGAGGTCCGCTCTAGTCTCGAACCCACAAAATGTAACCATACAGAACCGATAAATCTGGTCTACCACCACAGAATCGTCCACGGGAGTGGACACATAAATAGGAGAACCCAAGGACTCACGAGGAACATCCAGGAAACGAGAAAATAGGGCTGATACATATGAATAAGTGGATCCTGGATCAAATAACACTGATTCCTCTATACCACATACTGAAATAATACTTGTGATCACGGCGTCTGAGGCTACTACATCTGATCTCGCCGGAATAACATAGAATCTAGCTGGAGCACCGGATGACTGACCCCAGTTGGAATGAATAGGAGCTGACTAACCTCCCCTTGACTGGACTCCGCCTCTAGGACAACCCTTGCCGACCTGTCCTCCACCTCTAGGTGGACGGACTGCCGGTGCTGGACCCATAGGCTGATAACCCTGCTGCACCGCTTTGGCCCGAAGCCTAGGACAAAACCTCTTCATGTGACCTGGATCCCCACACTCAAAGTAGCCTCCCGGTATCATAGCCTGTTGTCCCGAAGAGGAGCCCTAAATAGCTGGAGAGCGATGTGTACTCTCTGGCATAACACTGAAATAGGGACTGGAGGATCCCTGATGACTAGAATAACCGCCGCATGAACTCTGAATGGCTGGAGGGCGGTAGGAACGCTTTGGCATGGCGCTGAAATAAGGCCTTGCTGGAACATCTCGGGGAGGTGGTGGGGGTGCTGAATGTGGGGGCCTGCTGGGCTGAACCCTACCAAACAGACCTCTGCCCCTAGCTGGGGCACCTCTGAAAATCCCCGAAATATTTGGCTTTCTTATCATGTTGCCCCTGCTCTGTGCTCCTTGACCGATAACCCTCGATCCTGCGAGCAATATCCACCACAAGCTGATATGGAGTCCCCATCTCCACCTCTCGGGACATGTTGGCCCTTATATCTGGATGCAACCTAGCTTCAAATCTCCGCACTCTCTCAGCATCAGTAGGTAATATCATGAGTGCATGACGAGATAACTTAGAAAATCTAGGCTCGTAGTCTGTCACCGACATCTGACCCTGCTCCAGCTGCTCAAACTGATATCTCAGATCTTCCGTCTCAGAGGGTGGAATATACCTGTCCAGGAACAACTGTGTGAACTGCTCCCAAGTGATAGGAGGATAATCTATCGGCCTGCCAAGAATATAGGACTGCCACCATCTGCGAGCCCTGCCCTCTAACTGGAAGGTAGTGAAGTCCACTCCATGTGACTCTAATATCCCAGGTTGTGCAGTCTGTCCCTACACCTGTCAACAAAATCCTGGGCATCCTTGCCTCGCTAACCTCCGAAGATGATGAGTGGTGATTTAACCACTCAGTTTGGCCTCTTTTCATTAGATTTTAGTTCCCTCTAAGGTAACTTGAGGTCGTTTATAGTGTGCATTTGCTGATTTTGAGGGAAATGGTATCATGAAGTGGTTGACATTGAATTGGAGTGAAATTGAGCAAAACGTGATGAAAATGGCAAAACTCCCAGTGATTCCGCACCTGCGGATAATAGGTCGTTGGTGCGACCTCGCACCTGCGAAGAAAATATCGCACCTGCGATTATTGGCTAAGCTGCACATAGATCGCATCTGCAGAGAAGTTCACGCACCTGCTTAACCGCAGGCGCGGCCATATGTCCGCTCCTACGGAAAGTTGACTAAGGCGTCAGAACTCGCACCTGCGAGGATATTTCTACTCCTGCGGAATCGCACCTGCAAGAATTCTTCCGTAGGTGCGATAAACGGGCATCAAATTTGGACAATAATGTAAAATCACATTTTCCCATCCCCACTCTCATATACTCGACCTAGCAGTCATATTTGTTAACATTTTGCATATCTTTGACTTTGTAAATATAATTTTGAGAGAGAAGAAGAAGTCTTGAAGCTAGGGCTTTGGACACACACTTGGGTCTTGAAGATTTCATCATTTAGGTTAAGGGTTTCTTACTCATTTATGTTTATTTCTTCATTTCCTTGTTTTGTATTGAATATCTAAGTGTGTAGTATTTTTCCAACTCTTGAATCTTGTTTATGGGAATATTCATATTTAAAGTGTGGATTAAATACCTTGTTGTGCTTATGTATTGAATGATTTTATTATATTTGTGAAGTGGGTGTTTGTTATTTTAATTATTCTTGTTCTTTAATGTTTCCAAAGGGATTAGCTAACCCTAGGACTCGCCCATTAACTCCGAATTAATTTTGGAAAAGATTATTTGGGGTTGGGAAAGATTAATTAACAAGAACTTGAGGATTTAACCCTCATTTTATAGATTCTACCTAGGGATAGGATTGAACTACTTGTAGCCAAACCCGGAAGTGCTTAATCTCCTAATTGGGTTAGGAATAATTCATTTAGGAAGTCTTGTTAGTCTTTGGGAAAAGCTAATTAAGAAATATTATCCGTGGCTAATTAACATAACTCACTCATATTTGTAAAATCGTGGAATACATTGGATCGTTACTTGAGTGTAATACCCGATGCATTCATTCTTGTTGCCATTGATCATTTTACTCGCTTTCTAGATTAGTTTATATTTTCGCATTTAGCTATATACAATTATCAAAACCCAAAATCTTATTTGTTTGGCATTGCGCGATAAGTGATAACTCTCTACCATTCCTGATCGCCCTCATATTGTTCTCTGTGGGTTTCGACCCCAACCTAGTTCGGTTACTATATTTGACAACGATCGCTTACCCTATTTTAAGGTGTAAATTGAGCGTATCAAATTTTGGCGCCGTTGCTGGGGACCAATTGGCGTAACTTAGGTTGTTGGAGAAGTAAGCTTAAGTGCTTTGGTCCAAACTTGTGAATATTTGTGTAATTAATTTTTCTTGTTTATTTTCTTAATTTTTCATTAAAAAATAAAATAAAATATGGCATCATATAATGAATATTGGTCGGATGGTAGTTGTTCATATTTTGATGACCCTTGTCCTTATTGTGGAGGACCACACTCGTGGCAAAATTGTTTAAATTCTCCCGGGGATGACTTGTGCGCACAATTTCAAACCCATGAGTGGAGTATTTGTGATAGGTGTGGTTGCCAAAATGGTCATGAGTATCATTGTTTGTATTTTTCCGTCCCTTCCCCGAGCCCCCACTATGATGAATCTACTTTTTGTGATGGAAATTTTAGGGGCAAAGAAGTGGAGGAATTTGAGCATGGTAGAAATGGAGAGTTCAAGCTCATGTTGGAGTGCTTACTTGAAGAAGGAAACCATGAGCAAAATGCTTTGGAAGAACTTTTGGAGAATAGTCTCAAAAATGATTTGGCACTTGAAAGGTTGCACTCACAAATGGATGCAATGGTTGAGGCTTCAAGGGTTCAAAAAACCTTGGAGGTGAGTGATAGCCAAGAAATTGAAAATTCTTCCTTATCGCTAGAACAAAGCCAAGAAGAACTCTCAAATGCTCAAAATGAGAGGATGATGCTCATGTTGGAGGCCATTCTTGAAAATGAGGAAAAGCACAACCTTGCGCTTGAAGAATTGAAACATGATGTGGCTCAAAATGATGAACACATCTGCACCTTGGAGGATCAAATGCAAGCATTGATGGAGACTCATCATGCATCTCAAGTTGAAAGTGTGGATGGAAGCTAAGAAGAGTTCAATTCCGAGGGTGAGAGTGAGTGCTACTTTGAGGAATCAAGTCTTGAACATCCATCAACCGATTCCATGAGTGTCAGTGATGCCAACACAAATATGGAATTAGAGTCATCCGGGATAATTGAACATTTGGTTGAATTTGACTCAATTCTAGGGGATAATGAGGATGTCAAAATCCGAAAAAATTTGCAAGTTGGGAGGTTGAAGGGACATTCCAAGCATTTTTCAACATTGGAATCGTCTAGTAAAACGAAGTTGAACTACACGAGTCAATGGAGTGTTGCGTCGTGCCATACATCTTGCACATTGAAGAACAAAGGAGGCAAAATGACATTCCTCACATACGGGCCAAGAAGTGCAAAATGAAAAAACTAAGGCTTGGCTCGGTCATCTATCTACCACCCCCTACCGCCCGTGGTCACAAGATTGATTTCAAGCTAGGTGCCCAGTTCATATCGTCAAAGTGGCGAGAAAAGTGGTAAAAGTTGACTTGCGTCGTGCCACGACGTTAAATGCGGCGCTTGGTGGGAGGCAACCCATCATTTTTCAAAAATTTTAAGTCATTTTTGAAATTTTCCTTTTTAGAATAGCTTATTATATTTTTTCTAACCAATCTGCCAAGTTTTGCATTTTTCCGAGTTGATTTGAGCAGGTCGGGGATACCGGGGAGTCAAAACAAGTGCAAGAAAACAAAGAAATTACTAGGCAAACATTCTGCCCAGGTCTGCGATGCCTTATGTCCAAAATGCTATAGCAGAATGGCATTTGCGATAAAAAATGCGATCGCAACTGTCCATAGAATGTTCTGCGCAAAATTAGGTATTTTCGCACCTGCGGCCATTATTCTGCAGGTGCGACATCGCAGGAGCGGATCAGGCGTCGCAGGTGCGGAAGCAATCGCAGGTGCGTTCTTTTCCTCCCACCTGCGTGACCACAAGTGCGGAATTTCAACCGCAGGTGCGAAGCTCTCCAGCTTGATTCCCAAATTGTACTCCCCCAGGTCAGTTTCATTGCCCATTTTTCTCTACACCCTAATTTCAAAGAACATGCCAAATTCCTCACACTTCCTCACACCCACATCTCTCACTATAATTCGCAAGTCAGGTATGTACAACTGCTCCCTTCCTTTTGCCTCTCTATTTGTGCTTTAAATTTGTCTGCTTTGTCAGGCCTTCAAAGACCACGGACATTCTGTCTTTTCTTCACTTTTGTTTTGCTCTTTTGTGTCGTTGCTGTTTTAGGATGGAATTAAGGCAAGGTTTGGTTGAGAGTAGTTAGTGAGTTCTTGTTTCAGTGAAGAAACCATTTGTGGGCATGTTTTGAGCGTCAAATTCGTGTGAGGAAAGAGTAAATGTCATACGCTCGCAAAGTGTTCGGGTTATGGTATGAGTGAAAATCGAGTACCTCGTACCTTGATTGTAGTGTAATGAAGTTAGAATACAATTTGGTACACTAATCTGGAAGTCTTGAGTACAGATTAGTGGCCAAAAGCAAGACCCAAGTCAAACATTTCACAAAAAAATCTGGGCAGTGGGTTTAAGGACGAAGGACCGCAGGTGCGGTCAAAACTTCCGCAGGTGCGACCTCGCACCTGCGAGCCCAGAGCCGCAGGCGCAAAGAAATATGCAGGTGAGATCATAGTGTTCGCTGGTGCAAAACCGCACCTGTGATTAAGATTCCGCAGGTGCAGAAACTGCCTAGATTTACCCAAAACAGTGAGCTTGCAACAGGGCCTTCCCGGGCCCGTTCGACGTGGTTCTTTGGCCTATTTGCAGTGTTTCAATATGCTTAACGATATTCCACTGCTTCACTAACTTCATTTTGAATATTTATAGGTACTTTGATTCATAAATGTACCCGAACCTAAGAAAAAATTATGAAATTGAGGAGGAAGTTAGAGAACAATATGATGTGTACCGGTTCATGTCGGCCGCCTGTCAACGCCGGTACTTTGAGCACCTCCTCACAAAAAAACTGATACTTGAGCGAGGCATTGCTGATGACAAAGTAAATGAGAAACTGCCGGAATTCTATGAACGACTAGTATCTTCCAGGTGGACATGCTTCATCCCAACTCCGTGCAATGCCAATGAAACTTGGGTTCGTGAGTTCTATGCCAACCTCAGGCGGTCAACTTTTCAAGATCCTTTCCTCATCATTCGAGGAAAGCAAGTGAGATTTGGTGAAGAAGAGATAAACGGAGCCCTCGAAATTCCAAACCACCCGATGGAGCCAGTGGTGGCAAGGGATAATTGTGAAAATGCAGCATGGCTGGCATCCAAACTATATCCTGAAAGTGTACGACCAAAATGGGCGGCCAAGAGGAAAGGCTTGAAGTCGACTGACTTCACGGCCGAAGCCAAGATATGGTTATACATACTGAGCAGCAGAATGTCCCCTAGTGGGAACGTCACAGACGTATCCTATGTAAGTGCTCTGATTATTGCATGCCTGATCGACGGTGTTCCAGTGAACCCAGGCCACTACATTCTAATGGAGATGCGACAATTTGTGATTGACAATGGGCCAGGGCTATTATTTCCTTCATTGATCATTGAGCTATGCCGGCGGGCAGAGGTTGAGGAGTGCCCTGATGTTCAGTGGGTGCCAGCTGACAAGCCTTTCCAGCCATTGAGGGTCAAGGGCGAAGGTGGAGCAGTCAAAAGCAAGAAAAGAAAGATGACCACCACTACCACTAAGATTGGATCCACTTCCTAGCCTAGTTCATCAGCGGGTCCGTTTGGGGAGATGAACTCCCAGCTTACTCTTATTCGGGATCTTGTGTCCAAGCTCCCCACCGGACCCCCCACTTCACAGACACAGCCGCTACCTGACTATTATTCCAGAGTTGAAATGAACAAGTATTTCGACACTCAGACGCAGATGGCTGCCTCTCAAGCCAAGATGGTTGCTCACCAGGACAAGATGGCTGCTTCTCTAAAGCAGATGGAGTCTTCCTACACTAGCCTTGCCAAGGCACATGTTGACTTGCAAGATTCGTTTGAAAAGGAGAAGGCGAAAAATAAGAAGAAAGGGAAGCTCTTAGTCAAGATATGGAGGTGGGTAAAAGCAATCTTCAAGTGGGGACAGCCGAGCAAGCCGCTGCCAGTTGCAGATGATGACGACAGTGAGGAGTACTCTTTCATGTCTAATGATGATGGTGGTGATGATGCAGATGATGCTGATGATGATGATGAGGAAGATGATGACGAGAGCGCGCAGCAGCACTGACCAGCCACTTCTTCTGCAATATGCTAGTCTAATGCAGACCTCAGGGAGACACTCAAACTTTGCCATTTATTTTGATATTGTGCACTGGGGACACTGCAATGTTGTTAGTTGGGGGTGGCTTGTATACATTTTATGGATCTTGTATATTTTATTTATCGGTGACTTGGGTTATGACATTGTTATGTGCCCTTGCCGGGCTTGGTGAGATAGGTTTAGTTTCTTTAATAGTTGGTTTTATTTTTAGCTTTTAGTTCTATTTTGAGTAGTTAGTTTAATTCCTATAAAAAAATACTTTCTTGGGTTTTCTTCATGCTACGGTTTTTTCCCAAGAAACACATTTTGAAGTGAACCGGGTGACTTGTCCCTATGATAGATGGTGTGACAACTTTCTTAAGGGAATTAGTCGTGTGTTGCTAGGAAGAGACTTTTGGATTATTTGGTACTAAAGAAATTAGTCTCTTGTATGTGAAATGTGAACTAAGAATACCCCTCTGAAAGTTGATTCTTAATGAAAACAAGTTTGATGGTGAAGGATAAGTGTTGTGATAAATTCTTGGATCCTTTAGTGACTCTTTACACACTAGTTCGAAAATATTGCTCTAAACTCCTAAAAAAAAAAACTTGATGAGTGAAATTGATCTTTCTTGATTAATTCATGTGCCATGTGTGTTAGTGTTTATATAAATAATTCTTGTGCATGCTTCCATCATCTAGAACTTGCTCGGTTGGTCTTTCAATGCTAATGATAATTAGGTTTGGTTGGAGAAATGACCTTAGGCATTCTTTGTGTTATTCGAAAACCTCGTAGCCTTTTGAGCCACCATTGTATTTATATTATCACTAGTTACCCCATTTGAGCCTTGAACTTTTTCTTTGGTCACCTCAATACTACCCTTTCCCTTTTGAAAAATAATTCCTCTTTTGAACCCGTCCCTCCTTGAATATTGAGAATGAGGCAAAAAGCCTAAGTTGGGGGTGTAGTGTCAAAGTGGAAATTAGTAAGGTATTCTCTTGAAATCAAGCCCCAAAACGAAAAGAAAAAATATATATATATATACAAAAAAAAAATGGGAGCTTTGAAGAGACTAATTGAGGTATGTAAAGTGGTTCTATGTTGGTAACTAGATACAAATGAGGCCATGTGGTTTGAATAGAAACAAAGTGCATCAAGATAGAAAAATGTGAGTAGTGTTCAAGGAGGGTGTAGCCATTTTCCCAAATGTGTATCCTACCTTTCCCAAAACCTACATTACAAGCTTATAAAGCCCTTATGGGATCTCCAACCGAATATTCTTGAATATGCTATGAATTAAAATAAGGGCAAGCCTATGGTATGATTGGTTGTAGGACTTGAAAGTTTTTGCGAGTGTGAGTGGCTTTGTAAATATGTCCCTTGTTGTTGACATTGTAAATATTGTGAGTTGCGACTTTCTTTATTTCTTGTGAGGGCACATGAATTAGGATTGAATGGTGAAATTGTTATAATAAAAAATAAACGAGTTGAGCATGTGTAGTAGACTAGTGTTGTTGAGTCACTTCTTGAGGCTTTTTCCTATCAATTTATTGTTTTTGAATCTCCCGTACACTTCTTGAAATTATTTGTAAATGCGGGAGTTATTCAATTAAGATGCATACTTGGGCCTAATTATTAGTACCGACCAAATCCATAAGTTAAATGCTTAATTGGAAAATGTGAATTGTGCATATGAGCAATGCAACTTGTGTATAAAAGAGTAGAACCTCATTGGATTATTAGTTTTGAATTGCTTGAGGACAAGCAAAAGCTCTAAGTTGGGGGTGTTGATGAGTGGTGATTTTACCACTCATTTTGGCCACTTTTCATTATATTTTAGTTCCCTCTAAGGTAACTTGAGGTCGTTTATAGTGTGCATTTGCTTGATTTTCAGGGAAATGGTGTCATGAAGTGGTTGACATCGAATCGGAGTGAAATTGAGCAAAACGTGGTGAAAATGGCAAAACTCCCAGTGATTCCGCACCTGCGGATAATAGGTCGCTGGTGCGACCTCGCACCTGCGAAGAAAATATCGCACCTGCGATTATTGGCTAAGTTGCACAGAGATCGCACCTGCGGAGAAGTTCACGCACCTGCGAAACCGCAGGCGCGACCAGATGTCCGCTCCTGCAGAAAATTGACTAAGGCGTCAGAACTCGCACCTGCGAGGATATTTCCGCTCCTGCGGAATCGCACCTGCAAGGATTCTTCCGCAGGTGCGATAAACGGGCATCAGATTTGGACAATAATGTAAAATCACATTTTCCCATCCCCACTCTCATATACTCGACCTAGCAGTAATTTTTGATAACTTCTGCATATCTTTGGCTTTGTAAATATAATTTTGAGAGAGAAGAAGAAGTCTTGAAGCTAGGGCTTTGCACACACACTTGGGTCTTGAAGATTTCATCATTTAGGTCAAAGATTTCTTACCCATTTATGTTTATTTCTTCATTTCCTTGTTTTGTATTGAATATCTAAGTGTGTAGTATTTTTCCAACACTTGAATCTTGTTTATGGGAATATTCATATTTAAAGTGTGGATTAAATACCTTGTTGTGCTTATGTATTGAATGATTTTATTATATTTATGAAGTGGGTGTTTGTTATTTTAATTATTCTTGTTCTTTAATATTTCCAAAGGGATTAGCTAACCCTAGGACTCACCCATTAACTCCGAATTAATTTTTGAAAAGATTATTTGGGTTTGGGAAATATTAATTAACAAGAACTTGAGGATTTAACCCTCATTTTATAGATTCTACCTAGGGATAGGATTGAACTACTTGTAGCCAAACCCGGAAGTGCTTAATCTCCTAATTGGGTTAGGGATAATTCAATTAGGAAGTCTTGTTAGTCTTTGGGAAAAGCTAATTAAGAAATATTATCCGTGGCTAATTAACATAACTCACTCATATTTGTAAAATCGTGAAATACATTGGATCGTTACTTGAGTGTAATACCCGATGCATTCATTCTTGTTGCCATTGATCATTTTACTTGCTTTCTAGATTAGTTTATATTTCGCATTTAGCTATAAACAATTATCAAAACCCAAAATCTTATTTGTTTGGCATTGCGCGATAAGTGATAATTTTCTACCATTCCTAATCGCCCTCATATTGTCCTCTATGGGATTCGACCCCAACCTAGTTGGGTTACTATATTTGACAACGATCGCTTACCCTATTTTAAGGTATAAATTGAGCGTATCAGAAGACAAGAGGGTACAGTCTAGTCCATCTATCCAATAACTTCTGCGGATCGCCGTCCGCTGCTGGTCTGAGCTCAGGTGTTGCTGCTACAGACTGGGCCCCACCCACAGGCAGTGTACCCGGGTTATGATATACTGCTGCTGCATGACCAGCGGCATGGGCGGTAGAGGTCTGGACTCCCCCTCCCGCCTGAGAAGTGGCAGGATCCGCTGAAAATAACCCAGTCAGAGTCATGGTATCCATGAACCGCATCATACGTCCCATGACCTCCTTGAAGCCTGGTGCGTTCATAAAGTCAATCAGAGCAAGATTTGCTAGGGGCACCTCACCCTGCTCCTCTATAATAGGTTCCTCTTCTAATGGTGTAACTGGAATAAATCTGGGATGCTCTCGTCCCCTACCTCGGGCCGGTGCCCTCCCCCGGCCTCTACCACGGCATCGGACAACGGGGGTAGCGGCCCCTCCGGGTCTGGAACATCGGATGCGCGCGTCCTCACCATCTGTGAGAGAATAGAAGAGTAAGACTTAGTGTGCCATCAACTACATTATAAAAGATGAATAAAGTGAAATTTCCTAACACGTTATAGCCTCCTGAAGATAAATACAGACGTCTCCGTACCGATCCGCAAGACTCTACTAGGTTTACCCGTGACTCGTGAGACCTACGTGAACCTAGAGCTATGATACCATGTTGTCACGAACCAAATCTTATTCAGGTCGTGATGGCGCCCAACACCGTGGTCAGGCAAGCCACCGCTTATTCTGCTAATGAAATTTCCTTATGCGATAAAGCATTCCAACACATACCAAGTTTTAAGTTTAGAATATTAGGTGGAATCGGATAGTTTACCAACTTAAATAAATGTTACTACAAGGGTCATGAACCAAAATATACAATACCAAAAATATAATATCTACTAAGTGTGTGCCGGGAACTAGTGTAACAAGTCTACGGGCATACTAGTAGAATATACAAAAGGTGAAATAAAATTGTCCCTCTACCTGAAAGTAATAGACGGGAGTAAACAAAGGAAAACTCCATAGTGCTGCTAAGAATCGCCAGGGGAAGCAGCTCACCGTGAAGTCAAGTTCAGATATACTCAGGATCGAGTTCCGACATGATAACCAGATGCACTAGCCTCAAAACCTAAACAATTAAGTACAGAAGCGTAGCATGAGTACATAATTAAATATGTACCCAGTGAGTATCCAGTATAATCTCGAAGAAGTAGTGACGAGAGGTCGACTTGACACTTACTAGGGTACAACAGTACAATTAAACAGGATATGATAAAGGCAACAGGAATTTGAGGATAATAAAGCAAGTAAATAACAAAGGTAGCCGCAATTCAAATTAATACTGAAAAATAGTTAAACAATTACTAACTTTGTTTTCCCCGCAGCTATCTATCAATTTAATATTCATGAAATCATTAACAATTTAGCATACGCATAACGGGATAAAGACAACCGGCATGAGCCATCATAATATCCATGAGAGTGGGGGAAATAACACCCCGCTCGCGGAAACATAAATTGCGAAGCGGCCACATGCACACACAACATTCTTCCTTCAATTATTTTTCAATGAACAATTCCTTTAAACTACCAAATTCCATGATTTTTCTTGAAATAAAGATGCATACGATGAAATCATAAAGCATAAAATTCAAATTGAGGAAATTCACAAGGCATGGTGTGAGCCTAACTACCCAGACATAACAATAATAGTCACTACGCACGGACTCTCGTCACCGCGTACATACGTAGTCCCCACAAACATTAACACATAATCATTTAGCTCACCTATGGAGACAATTCCCTCTTACAAGGTTAGAAAGGAGACTCACCTCGTGCCGAGCCTACTTTTCGGGTCAAGATTGCGCCCGAAACTCCAAACTCGTCTCCCAAGGACTCGGAACTAGTCAATTGATGCATAAATACATTAAATTATACTCAAAGGCATGAAATTTCCCTATTTAATTAACCATTTTAGCCTACTTCGAAATATCTCAAATACACCCCCGGGCCCACATGCTTGGATTCCGGAAATATTTTGAGGAAACACTCACCCATAGCCTAAGGATCAATAATATATAGTCTTTGTATGATTTCATGGAAAATTCCTTGGTCATTCTCCCATTTTTCATAAAACCTAGGTTTTTACTCTAACCTATGATTCCCACTAATTAGTGTGTTAATCTACCTAAGAATCCAAGTTTAGACTACGTATAGGGTAGGAATTACTTATCTCAAAGTAACTAGGTCGTTTGCCTCTCTTGCATGCTCAAAATCACCCCAAGGAAGAAGAAGAATGCCAAAAAACATGGTTAAGTCCCGTTTTTAAAATACACTGCCCAGTTTCTTCTTCTTTGCGAACCCAGCCCGGGCAGTGTATTCACGGAGAATAAGTGGCCAGGCCTTCAGAGGCCTCTATGCGAACGCGGAGGTGACTATGCGAACGCGGAGGCTAGCTTGGCTAGATCTTCGCAAACGCGGTATGGAAGGTGTGAACGCACTAGGTAAAGGGCTAAGCTGGGCTGGGGCAAAGATGCGAATGCGAAGGACAGGATCCCAACCCATCGCGATCGCGGGGCAAATATTGCGAACGCATAGAGCATCCCTTCCCAACTTCTTCTTCGCGAACGCAGTCGCCCCTCCGCGAAGGCGAAGAAGGAAACCAGACATGGAAATTTCTGGTTTTTAGAATTTTGCTTCGAGGGGTCCGAAACTCACCCGAGCCTCCCCCCCTCCCCCCCGAGACCCTATCCAAAAGCACTGGCAAGTCTGTATTCTCTCAAATTTCCGGAACGTGAAAAACAACAACGAAACTAAAAATCCGACCCCAAAACCAAATTGAATCAAACTTTGAACTTCAAGTTCTAGAATTCGCTCTAAATGCGCCGAACCTACCTATACTACTTGGAATGGCGCCAAATTGTGCGAGCAAGTCATAAATAACATAACAGAACTATTCCCAATCTCGAAACGATAACAAAAAAACACGTTCCAAACCTCAATTCTTAAACTTAAGGAATCATATTTCACTATTTGGCACCGAAATGCTCCCAGGTCATCCAAAACTCGTTCCGGACACACACCCAAATCCGAAATCATCATACGAACCTACAGGAACGGTCAAAACTTGATTTTGAGGTCTTTACTCAAAATGTTGGCCGAAGTCAAACTTGGCCTTAAAAGCCAACCTTAAGGAACTAAGTGTTCCCATACCATCATAAACCCTTCTGAATCCCGAACCACCCATCCCCACAAGTCATAAATCATTAAAATCAATTACGGGAAGTCTCATTTAGGGGAACGGGGTCCTATAACACAAAATGACCGATTGGGTCGTTACAGTTGCACTCACAAATGGATGAAATGATTGAAGCTTCAAGGGTTAAAAAAGCCTTGGAGGTGAGTAATAGCCAAGAACCTTCCTTGGAGATTGAAGTTGAAAATACTTCCTTGGCACTTGAACAAAGCCAAGAAGAACTCTCAAATGCTCAAAATGAGAGGACGATGCTCATGTTGGAGGCCATTCTTGAAAATGAGGAAAATCACAACTTTGCACTTGAGGAATTAAAACATGATGTGACTAAAAATGAAAAACACATCCGCACTTTGGAGGATCAAATAAAATCTTTAATGGAGGCTCATTATGCCTCTCAATTTGAAAGTGTGGACGGAAGCCAAGAAGAGTCCAATTCTGAGGATGTAAGTGAGCTTTACTTTGAGGAATCAATACTTGAACATCCACCAACCGACTCCACGAGTTTTAGTGATGCCAAGAAAAATATGTAATTAGAGTCAACCGGGGTGATTGAAAATTTGGTTGAAATTGACTCTAGTCCAGGGGAAAAAGAGGATGTCAAAATCCGGAAAATTTTGCAAGTTGGAGGTTTAAAGTCACATTCCAAGCATTTTTCAACATTTGAATTGTGTGGTGATACGGAAGTTGAACTACACGAATCAATAAAGTTTTGCGAGGATGAAATACTCATACCATACATCTTACAATTTGAGGAAACAAGAAAGTAAAATGACATTCCTCACATGAGAGCCAAGAAGTGCAAAATGAAGAATTTAAGGCGTGGCTTGATCATCTACTTACCACCCACCACCGCACGTGGACACAAGCTTGATTTCAAGATAGGTGCTCAATTCATATCATCCAAGTGGCGAGAAAAGTTGTAAAGTGATTTGCGTCGTGCCACGACGTTAAATGCGGCGCTTGGTGGGAGGCAACCCATCGTTTTCAAAAAATTTGGTCGTTTTTGAAATTTTCTTTTTTAAAATAGCTTCTTATATTTTTCTAACAAATCTGCCAAGTTTCAAAATTTTTGGAGTTGATTTGAGCAGGTCGGGGTGATCGGGTGGCCACAAAATAGTGCTGGTGCAAAAAATAATTCGCACTGCAGCATACTGTTGCACTATGCGGTTGCCACCAAACAAATGCGATCTCATTTCAGTAGCTAAATGGTAACACTATGCGATCGCATATAGGCCAAGGCAATCGCAAAATTCAAGACAAATTTGCACAATGCGATCGCATCCTGTTACACGCGAACGCACAGTTGTCCAGGTAAGTAAATAAAAAATTTAACACTGGAAACACACCCTTTGCCTACTCCTCTACCCAAATCAGATTCTCCCACCCCTTGGCCCTCAAAAATCATCAAAAGGTTTTTCTTTCTTCAATCTCTCAAAACTAATCAAGTTCAATCTCTCGGGTATGTATTTCATCACTCTAATCCTCCTTCAAGAATTCAATTTTGGGTGATATTAGTGTAAATAAAACACCAATTTTTTTTCTTTTCTTTTCTCTTTTTCTTCCCTTATTCTTCCACTCCCTTGTGTAAGAGTGTTAATTTGGTGTTTTTGTTTATTATATTGAGTGTGATATTGTGAATGCTTGTTGGGTGAGGATTGGTTGAGTGAACTTATTGCACTTCATAAAAATATAATTTGGGGCTAAATCTGTGTTTCAACAGTTTAAGAACATGTGTGCCGATTTGATGCCCCTTGAGTGCTTGTGAAAATACACAAGAGAGAGTAAAACTGGGCGGAAAAAAATGAACTATGCGATCGCATTGCACTGTACGCGATCACACAATGTCAAAAATTGCAAGGTTAAAAATTGCACTATGCGATCGCATTGCACACTCCGCGATCGCACAGTGCTTCCAGTAGGAGCCAAACAATTTCCCCTATGTGATTTCATTGAAATTGATGCGATCGCACTACTTTGCAAAGTTGGCAATAAAATAGTGGCGTTGCAATTTTTTGTGTTTTTGCTTCGTGGATCATTTCTTTGGCCTAGATACATTATAATACAGTGTATATAGTACCCGTTCATTCATTTAACATTTGGTCTCCATTTGTAGGTACTTTGTGCACAAAATGTCCTCGGAAAATGTTGACAATGTGCAAGATGTGTTTCCCCCAGCTATGGAAGAAGAATACTTTGATGCGACGAGATTCACGTCAACTGAATGTGAAAGGAATTACGACAAACTCATGTCATAGGGCGTTGTCAAATAAAGAGGCATCCATCTAGATAAACTCGATGCTAAGATGCCGGAGTTTTTTCGGAGACTGACCGATAGTGGATGGATATGCTTTGCTCCTGAACCGATCAAAGCGAACTACCCAATAGTTCGCGAGTTTTATGCCAACGTCGTGAGGACTAATTTCCAGGGGATGTATTCACTTTTGTCAGAGGAAAGCGGATCGAATTTGGGCTCGAGATGATAAATACACACTATGGGCTTCCCAATACGAATAATGAGATATACAGAGCTAGGGGAAGAGAGAGAGGAACAGATTGGTTGGTGGAAAAGCTTCATGTTGGGGTGCAACCGACTTGGGAAAGAATACATAAAGGGGTTGATTATTATGAGTTCACTGTGGAAGCCAACATTTGGCTATCCATTATTTTTGCCAGGATTGTGCCAGCTAGACATGAGACTAAGGTGACGCCTGAAAAGGCATTGATGATTGTTGCTATCATTGATGGCTTGCTGGTGAACGTGGGCCAACACATTGTGAGCGAAATTGAGGAAGCATGCAACGAAAGGTCTAGAAGCTTATTCTTCGCCTCATTGATCAATTAGTTTTGTTATGATGCTGGGGTGCTACCGAACCCGACTGATGTTGAAAAAGACCCTGTCGTGGCAATTTATCCATTGCTTCGAAAAGGGCCAACTGACAAGAAGAAGAAAAGAAGGATTTATGTGTTATCTCCTTCATTTGGGCAGTTTGATGAGTCTGCCGAGGGATCCAGTGGAGCCTCCACAGCTACAACAGAATCACATGACCCCATGAAGCTCCTTCCTTATGGGCCTCACACCATGTGCCACATTTGCCATGAGATCTATGGTGTAGACGCTCATATTCGACAGCTTATCGTGGGTCTTCCCTCTGGTCCATCCGGTAAGGTCACTTCGACTTGGTCTGGTAGGAAGCCACCGACCTTGGATGATGTAGTGCTGGAGCAAAAGGCAATCAAAGGCAGATTAGAGGACATGAGCCGGAGACAAGGAAAACTTGTACGACGGCAGATAAAATTCAAGGAACATGAAAAGAAGAAAATATAGTTTTTGTCGAGGATGATGGACAAGCTGAGTTCATTATGTGGCTCACGGGATTCTGAGGATGATGATGAGGAGGATTTGGAGCTCAGATTTCCCAGCACCTCCAGTGACGAGTGATGCCATTCAGGGAGCACTGTAACGACCCAGTCGGTTGTTTTTTGTATTAGGATCCTGTTTCCTTTAATGAAACCTTCCATAGTGGCTATTCGTGCTTTATTACTTGCGGGAGAGGGTGGTTCAGTATTTGGGGATGGTTTGGGTGATTTAGGAACACTTGGTTCCTTAAGGTTGGCCTATTTGGCCAAGTTTGACTTCGGTCAACATTTTGAGCAAACGACTTTGGAATCGAGTTCTGACAGCTCCAGTAGCCCCGTATGATGATTTCAGACTTGGGCGTATGTTCGGCTCGGGTTTTTGATTACCCGGGAGCATTTCGACGCCCGAAATGGAAATCAGGATTTCCTTATGTTTGAAATTTTAGTCGGAACGTGATTTTATGCTATCGAGGTCCGAACGCAATTCTGAGACTGGGAATAGTTACATTATATCATTTATGACTTTTCTACAAAATTTGAAGTCATTCCGAGTAGTATAGGCCCGTTCGGTGCATTGAAGTGAATTCTAGAATTTCAAGTTCTTAAGTTTTAATTCAATTTGGTTTTGGGGTTGAATTCTGAGTTTCGTTGTTGTTTTTCATGTTCCTAGAGTTTGAGTTAGTCCGTATCATGAGTAAAGACTTGTTGGCGTCTTTGGGCGGGGTCCTGAGGGGCTCGGGTGAGTTTCGGACCCCTCGGAGTTAATTCCAAAACACCAGAATTTTTCTGTCTGGTTTTCTTCAGTGCGTTTGCAGGTGCAAGGCTGCGATTGCACAAGAGGATTGGCACAGGGGTGGAAAATGACTTGTGCGATCACAAAGATCTATCCGCGATCGCACAGGGTAATGTTTTTGGACTGGCCTGGATTAGTTCTCTTAGATCGCAGCCCCTACCCCCGCGATCGCACAAGCCTATTTCTCCTACTCTCCGCGATCGCCAGCCTATAGCTGCGATCACACAGTGCTCTTGAGGGCCCTGAGCAGTTTGCCTGTGCGAACGCACTTCCCCAGCTGCGATCGCACAATATAAGCAGCTGGGCCGTGTAATTTTAATACGGGATTTGGCATTATTTCACCATTTCCATCTTCTTCCTCAAGCTTCATGAGAGCTTTCAAGAGGAGCCTTCCACCCAGTGTTTGAGGTAAGTAAAATTCTCCCTAACACCTAGTTCTAAACATCAAATTCCTAGTTAATCTTCATTCCAAATTATCAAATTCATGAAATTGGGTAGTAATTTAGGGCTTTAGGGAAATTCGTGAATTATCCGTTTAAAGCTGCGAATTTAAGTATAAATTACAAATTATGATCCTTAGGCTACGGGTGAGTGATCCCTTCGAGAATTTTCGGGATTCGAATGTGTGGGCCCGGGGTCGAAATTTCAAAATCCTTCAAGAATGTCTAACTTTGAGATAATTGGGTAATTCTTCTTCCTTGAGCTTGAATTGATTCAATTATACTATATTTGGCTAGTTGCGAGCCGTCGAGGGTATATTTAGGAGATTTCGGAGATTTCGGGCGCATCCTTGATCCGAGGGGTGATTTCGTCACCCGGTGAGTCTCCTTTCTAACCTTGTAAGTGGGAATTGTACCCCTAGGTAGCTTTAAATGCAATGTGTACTTGTTTGGGGGATACGTACGCACCAAGTGGCGAGAGTCTGTACATAATGGTTATTATTGTTTCGTCCGGGTAGTTAGGCCACATCATGTTCATTGTTTTCCCCTGTCATGAATGTGAATATGATTTGTGCTTCTGTTGTGATTGGTAATGTTTCATCTAAAGGATTGTGATACTTGACTCGTTTCCATTGCCCTTATTTTATACTATAGGATCGGGTCGTACGCCACGGCGGAGTGATGAGAGTGATTAAACTATGGGATCGGACCGTACGCCACGACGGAGTGCTGATAGTGATTACACTATGGGATCGGGCCGTACGCCACGGCAGAGTGATGAGAGTGATTACACTATGGGATCGGGCCGTATGCCACGGCGGAGTGATGATAGTGATTACATTTAGGGGAGTGGGTTGTACGCCACGGCAGACACAGGACTTGCTTGATTTCAACTGTTATCTAGATACCTCATATTGATGCATTTCGATGTTTGTTTTTCTTACATGCCTACTGTTTTCCTTAAATCCTGTCTATTATTATCACTGTTGGACCTTAGTGAGTATCGAGTCGACCTCTCATCACTACT
>ML247432.1:0-63714 GCA_005239495.1 Nicotiana undulata | reverse complement strand
GGGATCGCACTTGCGGCTGGCTGGTCACTGGTGCGGCTCCGCGCCTGCGGAAACCCAATCGCATGTGCGGGATTCACTTAGGCTGGATAGGGGTCGCGCCTGCGGGTCTTTTGTCGCTGGTGCGGCTCCGCACCTGCGGAAATTTCTTCGCACCTGTGGACCCTGGGAAGACTCCTCACCCTTCGCACCTGCGGCTAGGGGGTCTCTCCTACGAGCTCGCACCTGCGGAGATTCCATCGCAGGTGCGGAACACCAGAAGAGGATCTGGTTCAGCAGCTTGCAAAGTCCCAAAACTCCCCGTTAAACATCGGAATCGACTCCGAGGCCCCCGGGACCTCAACCAAAACCACCAACTGACCCCAATACCTCATTCCAACTTAGTCGAGCCTTAAAAACACGTCCCCTAACCTCAAAATATCCAAAAATGCATAGATTCAAGCCTAGGAACTTAGGAATTTTCAAGAATTCACTTCTGACGCCGAACCACGTCTAAACTCGTCTAAATGACCTCAAATTTTGCACACAGGTCATAAATGACATTCCGGACCTGCTGTCGCTTTCGGAATTCCATTCCGAGTCTGATATCAAAATCTCACCTATCGGCCGAAATCGTCGAAATTCTAACTTTCGCCAATTCAAGCCTAAATCTACGTCTGGCCTCAAAAACACATTTCGAACACGCTCCCAACCCTGAAATCACTCAACGGAGCTAACGAAGTCAATGGATTTCCATTCCGGATCTGTCTTTCACATAGCTCCCGCTCCGGCCCAATTTCTAAGGTTAACGCTCACCTTAAAGGACTATATGTCCAAAAACACTCTAATTTTCATCACTCAATGCTCCGACTCATTCCATTAGCCTAATAAGACAAGGGAGGAACAGTTATCAGGGGATCGGGGTGCTAACTCTCCAAAACCACCAGCCAGGTCGTTACAATGGGACTCGGGCGTATGCCCGGAAATGAATTCTGAGATCCCAAGCCTTAGAAATCAATTTTGAAAGAAATTGTTTTGCTGAAATATTTATGATATAAAGAAAAGAATTAATGTCTAAAATCATTGGTATCAGGACCGTATTTTGGTTCCGAATCCCGGTACATATTTGTTATGATATTTAGGATTTGCCTGTGAAATTTGGTGAAAAACGGAGTTCGTTTGACGTGATTCGGACATCCGGTTGAAAAGTTATGAACCTTAAGAGTTTTTGATGAAAATGATGAGTTTTGAGGTTTAATTCAGGGATTTACATGTTATTTTCATGATTTTATCGTATGAGCAAGTCCGTATGATGTTTTTAGACGGTTGAGTTTCGAGTAGGTTTGGGTTGTGTTGCGCTCTTTTTTTCTTATGATTCGACGTCGTTTCTTAACAAATGAGCTCTGATTTCTGTTTTGAATGAATTATTAGATCCATATCGTAATTACGGACCCGTAGAAAAAAAATCATCGAATTTGGACATTGTAAGAGGATGTTATGATCATTTAACTAAGTTTGTCAGATTTTTTAGGTTAATTACGAAATTGCCCCTGACAACGTATTAAAAATCTAACATATTTGCAAATAATAAAATCTACATACCTCCTTCATTTTAAGATCAAATTGAGTGATTCAAAAGCCTAACTTGACTAAAGTTTCACAAGGAATCCATTGGACACATAAAAATCGAGTTTCGGGATCATTTGGAACGAGAAACGAGGCAGAATAGCTGGCAGAAATATATATATAAAATGGGCAGACTTCTTCTTCTTCAAATTTTCAAACCCCACAGCCCTAGGAACGCATTTCTTCACCAAATATCATCCCCAAGTCATAGGTAATCAATTCTAAACTTTACTCTTTCAATTACTCATTGTTTTTCATCACTTTTAAATCAAAAACTAAGAATTTTCATGGTAAACATTGAGGGTTTGGGTATAATTAGGGAATTTTGTAAATATCGAATCTTTACCTCAAATTGAGGTCGGATTTCGAAACTAATTGTATATTTGGATTCGTGGGTGAATGGGTAAACGTAATTTGGTCCGAACCCCGAGTTTAGACCAAGCAGGTCCGAGATCGGGTTTTCACTTTTTTTTATAGAAAACTTAGGAAAAATTGTAATATTCAATAATTTTAATTCCTTTAGCCTTAATTAATGATATTGAGTTAATTATGATTAGATTCGAGCAAGTTAGAGCAAGATTCTAAAGGAAAAGTTGTAATTGAGCAGTGAGTGGCCTGCAAAATTGAGTTAAGTGTTTGGTTTAACTTTGACTTGAGGGAATAGGAATCCCCACTTGTTTTCTATGTGAAATGCATGGGTGTGGTGTATAAGTGAGGTGACGAGTATCTATGCACCACCCAATTTGCATGTTAAGCATGATCCCTTTCCCGTTCCCAACTTAATTGATTCTTGTTTTAATTGTTCTATGTTCATTATTGTTTCTATGACTACTTGGCCTTGTTATTTTATTGTTAGATATTGTTATGGTTATTTTGGAAAGAGTATTGGTTGTTTTAGCTGGATCCCTTGTGGTACAAAAGGGTTGAGCGGCTTGGCATTGTTATATATATGTTCCCGTTGGTTTTATTTTTGATAATATTGAGGAAGTGATGAGGAATGCAGTTTAACTCTTTATGATTGTTGAGGTTTACGTGGTTGTTTGGTTTCAATTGATTGTTGCCAATTGTTGTGGCAACTGTATTAAAAGTGTTGGTTGTTCTCTTGATTTTATCATGGTACATAAAGACTGAGCTGGGTTGACAGTGTTACGGTGTTTACATATATTCTGGTTGGTTTTATTATGAAATGATATTGGTTGAAACTTACGAGCTATACTATTTTCTTTTTGAAGTTTGTTGAAATAAAAGTTTTGTGAAAGGCTTCGCCTGAACTGTGAAAGTTTTTGATGAATAAACAAAATTGGTGTGATAAGGGGGCTGTAATAAGGGGGCTATAATAAGGGTGGATAATTGATTGTGATATAATGAATAGGTGGGATAAGGTTGCACGCCACAACAAGACAATGACAAGGGAGAATACGCATGTTTTACTGTTTATAAAATAAAGGCTGGAACACTCATTGTTTTATTGTCATTATTTCATACTCTGCTTTTACTATTATTTTAAAGTGATTTGTTATGTTTACAATTTGTCGAGACATAAATATTGTGAAAGGCTTTGACTTGAAAGGCGGTGATAAGGGGGTTGTGATAAGGGGGTTGTGATAAGGGGGCTGTGATAAGGGTGGATAATTGATTGTGATACGGGTGAATAAATTGATCGTGATACGGGTGAATAAATTGATATAATATGTCTGGTGGGATCGGGTTGCACGCCGCAACAAGGAGCAATAAGGGAGGACAACTATATTTGTAATAATTTTCAAGGAAAAACCAAGATTTGAAAACTACCATTTTATATTACTATTTCTCATTCTTTGGCACTACTTTTATTTTAAGTTAAAGTTTGGAAACTTGGAAATCATTTGAGAGGTTGTTATAGCTGAGGCCTGGAAAGGCGGCTAAGTTATTTCATTGTTGTTGCAGTACTTAATTATTTGTTTAGATTTCCTTCTTGCTTTATATTTATTGTCTCAGTTATATTTTTCTTGTTCATGTAGAATTATTTTGTTGCGTTATTGTATATATTATTGTCACAACTTATATGTTGTTAATGCCCCGCCGTAGCCTCGTCACTACTTCGTTGAGGTTAGGCTCAACACTTACTCAGTACATGGGGTCGGTTGTACTGATACTACACTCTGTGCTCTTTTGCAAAGATCCAGGTACCGGCCAACAGTAGAGATTTTTAGAGCAGCTATCCATTATTTCGGAGACACGAGGTATATCTTCCGGCGTCCGCAGATCACGAGAGTCTTCTCTATATTAATTAGACTACAGTTTTATTTGATTCAAAAGAGTCATACATTATTTCTTTCAGCCCATTATTTATAGTATTGTTTAGTAGTTTGTGAATTGTGACACCAGACTCTCGGGTAGTTCTAGATTCTTGTTGTGCGTTCTGTTATTCTAGTCGTGTGTGCTGTTATTGATTCACCTTCATTTATTCTTGTCATGCGTTTTGTTATTCTACTTACTAAAAATCTATTATTTCATTCTCTCACAGATGGTGAGGACTCGTGCTACCGGTCAAGAGGGACAACCACCAGCTCGGGCCGCGAGAGGCCGAGGCCGTGGTAAGGGTAGAGTCAGCGCAAGCGCAGCAGTTGGGGCAGCACCTACAGATCCCTCAGTTGTTCCCCCTCATAATCGGGTCCCTGAGGTAGAGGTTCCGGGGGGCCAGCTCAGGCACCACCTGTGCCTATTGTTATTCAAGGGCCTTCAGGAGGCCTTGGCCCAGATTCTGTCAGTGTGTACGAGCCTTACCCTGGCGGCTTCAGCTACTACGGTCGCAGCTACATCCCAGGTCAGGGGAGGCACTCAAACTCCCGTCTCTCGTACACCTGAGCAGGTTGTTCAGGGACATCAAACACCGGGGACAGCTCCATCCCAGCCGGTTACAGCTGCTCAGGAATATGTAGCTCCTGTGATGCAAGAGGATGAGCAGCGCAGATTGGAGAAGTTTGGGAGGCTCCAGCCTCCGTCATTTAGTGGTACTGAGAGTGAGGATGCACATGGTTTCTTAGACAAGTGTCAGAGGATGCTTCGGACTGCGGGTATTCTGGAGACTAGCGGGGTCTCATTCACCACTTTCTAGTTTTCTGGGGCTGCACTTAATTGGTGGGAAGCTTACGAGAGACGTAGGCCAGTTGGCGCAACGCCCCTTTCTTGGCAGCAGTTCTCTACTCTCTTTCTGGAGAACTTTGTACCTGAGTCCCGCAGAGAGGAGCTGCGCAGAGAGTTTGAGCAGCTTCGTCAGGGTGAGATGTCTGTTACATAGTACGAGATGCGGTTCTCTGAGTTGGCTCGTCATGCGGTCTGGTTAGTTCCCACAGACCAAGATAGGATCAGGAGGTTTGTAGATGGTCTAGGTTTCCAGCTTCGATTGCTTATGACTAGGGAGAGAGTATCTGGTTCTACTTTTGATGAGGTCGTCGACATTGCTCGACAAATCGAGATGGTTCGAGGTCAGGAGAGGGATGAGAGGGAGGCTAAGAGGCCTCGTGGTCAGGGTGGTTTCAGTGGTTCTCTTCAGGGAGGTCAGTTTCAGCAGGGCCAGTTTCAGTAGTGTCAGTCATCATTTAGTGCATTGCCAGCGCATGGTTCTCATTATGCCCCGCCGGCTCAGGTATCATCAGGTAATTCTTTTGGACATCAGAAGTAGCAGTTTTGCCAGAGGAGAGGTTGTTTCGAGTGCGGGGATTTTGGCCACACTGCGAGATACTGCCTTAGGTGGTCGGGTGGGACTCCACAGCAGGGTGCTCGGCCGCCGGCACCAACATCAGTTCCTCCATCACCCACCCAGCCAACTAGGGGTGGAGTTCAACCAGCTAGGGGTGGAGCCCAGTCAGATAGGGGTCGCCCGAGAGGGGGCGGCAGATCAGGGGGTGGTCAGGCCCGTTTCTATGCCTTCCCAGCCAGACCAGATGATTTTGCTTCCGATGATGTGATTCCAGGTATGTTTCTTGACTCGTTCGAGGATGAACATTTGTTTAAGAGGGGGAGAATTTAACGACCCGTCAGTCGTTTCAAGAGTCATAGCCCCGTTTTCCCCCGTTTCTGCTTCTTTATGTGTTGTTCAGCTGTGTTGAGTTGTATCGAGTCGGCAGGTTTGGGTCCGGAGTAGCTTGGAGTAAATGAACACTTAATCTCTTACTTAGAATGCTAGGTTATAAAATTCAACCGGAAGTTGGCTTATGAGTAAACAAATTCGTATTTTGGATTTTTTATGATCTAGTTAGCTTCGTTGGGTGATTTTAGACTTAGGAGTGTGTCTGGAATATAATTTGGAGGTCCGTGGTAGAATTAGGATTGAATTGGCGTAAGTTGGAAATTTGGAGATTTTGATCGACAGTGGAAAATTAGGTATCGGGGTCAGAATGAAATTCTGGAAGTTGGAGTAGGTTTGTAGAGTTGTTTGCAATGTGTGTGCAACATTTGAGATCATTCGGACGTGGTTTGATAGGTTTCGGCGTTGTTGGCGAATTTCGAAAGTTTAGAAGTTCTTGGGCTTTATTACGTGTATATATATAAGGTACCATATTATATAAATAGATAGTGCCTACTTTAGGAATATGATAATAAAAATAGGATATGAATAAAATAATGGGCTCAAAACCCACATCTGATGCACATGTTTTACGACTTACAATTTTTAAATAAGGAAAATTTTGATTCCTTGTTCATTAGAAGATACCATATTAAAGGGAAGAACAAATAGGGCACTATGACGGCACATTTGTGGGAAATATCTAAGCCTAACTCTGTGGAATTTTGTGGAAAATAAAGCTTCAAGCATACATGTAATATATCTAACCCATACAATAGTATAAATTAACTTTTGCATCTTGACTTTACAAGGGTTCGGATAGTAATGGTTATCGCATTCTAGGCATCAAATAGGGGCACATTTCGAGTTTAACCTAGTTGATTTTGAGGCATTTATGAAAGAAGCTATTTGTTAGGACAACTTTTAACAGTTTGTGATCCATAGCTGTAAAAATGAAACCAGAGAATTATTTTGGAAAAATGAAATCAAAGGATATTTCAGTGAGAAGAAGTGTTCTATTTGGTGGAATATGAAAGAGAATTATTATAATATTGAAGCTTTATAAACAAGGCTTTAGTTACTTTGTAAAATTGCACTGTTGCGATATGTGAGATATAAGAATTAATTATGGTGTAGTGATTGCAAGTGACGATGATGCAATAATAAAGTGAAATCGAGGGAGTTAGGGCTTGAGTTTTGGAGAGTTTTAGGTAGGGATTTGAAGGACCAAACAGAGTCCCATTTTGATAAATTTTATATGGTTAGAATCGGGAGAGGACGAGGATTATTATTCTGCCATTTCTACGTGAGTTCGAGACGTGGGCCCGGGGGCCGGGTTTTGGCCAATTTCGGATGTTTGGCCTATTTATGTAGTTTTTATTGTGGAATTCGATTCCTTGGCCTATGTTGATGGTATTAATCTGATTATGGTTAGATTCAGAGCTTTTGGAGACCGAGTCCAGAGACGAGGGCATCCCGAAGTAGGATTTTACGCTGTTGAGGTAAGTAACAGTTTTAACTCTGGCTTTGAGGGTATAAACCCGAAGAATTTGATATCGTGTGACTGTTTGGAGGTGATACCCATGCTAGGTGACGGGCGTGTGGGTGTATACCCCGAGGGATGTAGACTTGGTCCATCCCGTGTGGCCTTATGGTCATTATCTGTGTTTACGTAGTTACTTGTTGTTGAACTTGTGTGCATTCATGTTAGAGATCATGCTTAGGCTTTATTCATGCTCACATTAATTATACTCAGTCACAGAAACTATTGTACATGTTTACCTCAGTCTCTATTATTTGATAATATGTTATGATACTTGATGTGGGTTGTGTCCCCTTATTTGTTGATGATAGTGAGGCTAGTGAGGTACATGATTGAGTGATTATAGCGCGTGAGTTGTACGCATAGCGCATGAGTTAACCGTGCGGGTCCAGGTATTTGTACCATAGCGCGTGAGTTGTCCACGTAGGACGTGAGTTGACCGTGCGGATCCAGGTATTGATATGATAGCACGTGAGTTGTCCGTGTTTAGCGCTTGGGCTTTGGGAGCCCCTCCGGAGTCTGTACACACCCCCAGTGAGAGCAGAGTGTTGAGTGAATTGAGTGCAGAGTGTTGAGTGCATTGAGTGCGAGTGATGAGTAATGGAGTGACATTGCTGTGAGATTGCATTTATTTTGTTGTTGCTGCATTTTATCTTTTAACTACGAGATTTCTCTAGAGGGATCTCAACTAATTTTAAATCTATTTGGCATTTTGCCTGTAACATTGATCACTACTGATTTGATGTAGCAACTATTAAAAATCTTTGTCTGTGTGCTGCTTCCCTTATTTTAGTTCTTTTAATTCTGTGTTCTCTCGAAAACATTTTAAGTGGCTCATACTAGGAGATATCTCTTTGGTTTGAGATATGGCATCTAGGAACTAAAGGTACTCTTAACACTTAAACTTTATTTGGCTGTGTGGATCAGTTAAGTACATTTAGTCTCAAGTTAAACTTAAAGCTTAATCATTGATTCCCTTAAGATTTCTGTTAATAGATAGATTTATAGTACTGAATCTTAGTAATTGTTGAATCTTTGCATGTTGCCCTGTTCATAGCAATTAGAGGCAATATAAGCTAAATCTCTCAAGAAATGTTCTCAAGTACGCTTCCACTTAGGACTGCTGTAAACATATTCGACTGCATTTTATCTGTTAAATTTCTTAGTGGTATTTACTGAGTTATGGAAGTTACCTATTTATTCATGTTATTTTTAAATGGTGAAAATAAATAATTGGATTGTTTTTCTTAGCTCGTCACTACTATTCAGTTCCTTAGTTATTTCTGTTACTACTGAGTTAGTGTACTCATACTACACCCTGCACTTTATGTGTAGGTCCAGGTGATTTAAAAGCGCGGCGATCGTTGAGTTCAGGCCGGCTATATTTGGAGACTGCAAGGTAGCTGCTAGCGTCCGCAAGACCTTGTTACTCCTTTTGTCATTCTTCTTTTGGACAGTTAGACAATTTATATATCTTAATTCATAGTTTAGACGCTCATGACTTAGTGACACCCCGATGTTTGGGGCTAGCTTCCGTATTTTTATATTAATTATATTTAGAGTTGATTTAGTTTATGAGAAATTAAATGTTGAAATATTTTATTAAATTCTTAAAATCAATCAATAGTAATATTTTGGGTAATAGGCTTGCCTTGTAACACGATAGGCGCCATCACGACCATGTATGAATTTGGGTCGTGACAAAATTGGACAAGAAATTTAAAATGAAAGTAAATACAATATGAGGGAGACTCTGTCGTCTGCGGGTCGTCTCCGGAAGGTGCAGCTCGTCTAAGTCTCCAAGTCAGCCACTTTGCCGTGTCCAGCAGGGGAACTAGCTATGAATGTACCTGTGCAATAAAAATGCACAGCAAGTGTAGCATGAGTACAAAAATAACGTGTACTCAGTAAGTATCCCGCCTAACCTCAGAGGGGTAGTGACGAGAGGTTGATTTGACACTTGCTAGGGGTCAATACAATATAATATATGAAGGATATCAACATGGTTATTAACATCGAATAACAAATAATGACAGGGAAGATCAACTGTTTCCATAAATTTATAAATTCTACGGGTTCCGTCATTTCATTTAACAATTTACGTCCTTAAGACAATTTAACAATTCAAGTCACATGTGGTATATAATATGTATATATCATGCGTAGGAAATGCCGAGGGTCGTTCGGCCCGAACCAACAATAATAAAATATGCACTGCCGAAGGGTCGAACGACTCGAACCATAGATGCATCTATTCCGCCGTGGCGTACGGCCCGCTCCCATGAGAGTAGTGGAAAGAATCACTCCGCTCGCGGAATATAGATATATATATATATTGCGAAGCGGTCACATATAAATAATAGAGTTACCCCGCTCGTGAATCATACCTGCAACTCGGGTACCCATATAAATACTCACATTCAAGTAATACCTCAGGAATTCATCAGGGAATATTTAGCCAAAGTAAGGATAAATTCTCTTTTTAGATGATTAAGATAATGAAGTTCAACCTACCTAAATACTCATTTACTAATTATGTAAGACATCCTCGTTTTATCAACAAAGTTACAAGTTCAACAAGTAAGGCATGCTAGTGGGTCCTAGGCTATCCGGACATAAGCATATTAGTAGCTACGCACGGACTCCCGTCACCTCGTGCGCACGTAGCCCCCCACAAATAGTAGCACATATTCAATTGGTTTACTTCTAGGGACAATTCCTCCTCACAAAGTTAGAAAGGAGACTTACCTCGCTCCGAAATTCCATTACCGGTTTCCAAGCCCTACCGACGACTCCAATTGATGCACAACGTCCCAAAACTAGCCAAATAACGGGCAAACCAATGAAAATCCACTCTAATACTTATAGCAATTCAAATTATATAAATTTCCAACTCCGCTAAAAGAATTGACCAAAATGCCCTCGGGCCCACGTGCCCGGGTTCCAAAATTTCTCGAAGATAAACTCTACCCGTAGTCTTACTAACTCAAATATATAATTTACTCTAATTTCCATGCTCAAATTCGTGGTCAAAATTCAAAACTACCAATTCTAGGTTTTCTTCCAAATTCCCAAGCTTTCTACAAATCTTCACGTTCAAATCCATGAATAAACCTTGTATTTAACTCAAAAATGAGAAGAAATTACTTACCTAGTGTTGCTTGATGAAAATCCCCCTTTGAAGCTCTCCAAAATCGTCCTAGCCATGAGAAAAATGGAAGAAAAATAAACCAAGCCCGTTTAAATTAGTACACTGTCCAGCCGTCCTTCTATGCAATCACACTCCTTCAGCCGCAATCGCTTAAGCTGTAACGACCCGGTCGGTCGTTACGTAGAATCTGCATTATATTTACTGTTATTGCCTTGTCATAGGTTGGTTATGCTGTTTATGATGTGTTAGAGTTGGTAGGCTCGGAATCAGAATGGTTGTAGTGAGAATTGGGACACTTATTCTCTAAAAATAGCTTTAAAGTAGGAAAAGTCAACTGAGGGTTGACTTATTGGTAAACGACCTCAGAATGCGGATTTTATGGCTCAGATAGCTTCGTTAGGTGATTTGGGATTTAGGAGTGTATTCAGGAAAACCAATGAAAATCCACTCTAATACTTGTAGCAATTCAAATTATATAAATTCCCAACTCCGCTCAAGGAATTGACCAAAATGCCCTCGGGCCCACGTGCTCGGATTCCAAAATTTCTCGAAGATAAACTCTACCCGTAGTCTTACTAACTCAAATATATAATTTACTCTAATTTCCATGTTCAAATTCGTGGTCAAAATTCAAAACTACCAATACTAGGTTTTCTTCAAAATTCCCAAGCTTTCCACAAATCTTCATGTTCAAATCCATGTATAAACCTTGTATTTAACTCAAAAGTGGGAAGAAATTACTTACCTAGTGTTGCTTGATGAAAATCCCCCTTTGAAGCTCTCCAAAATCGCCCTAGCCATGAGAAAAATGGAAGAAAAATTAACCAAGTCCGTTTAAATTAGTACACTGTCCAGGCGTCCTTCTATGTGATCACACTCCTTCAGTCGCGATCGCATAAGCTGTAATGACCCGGTCGGTTGTTACGTAGAATCTGCATTATATTTACTGTTATTGCCTTGTCATAGGTTGGTTATGCTGTTTATGATGTGTTATAGTTGGTAGGCTCGGAATCATAATGGTTGTAGTGAGAATTGGGACACTTAATCTCTAAAAATACCCCTAAAGTGGAAAAAGTCAACTGAGGGTTGACTTATTGGTAAACGACCCCGGAATGCGGATTTTATGGCTTGGATAGCTTCGTTAGGTGATTTGGGACTTAGGAGTGTGTTCAGGATATTTTGTGATGTCCGGTGTAGAATTAGGCTTGAATTGGCGAAAGTTAGTTTTTGGTGATTCCGGTCGGCAGTGAAAAATAGGCTATCGGGGTCGGAATGGAATTCTGAGTTGGAACAGTTTCGTAATGTCATTTTGGATATGTCTGCAAAATGTCAGGTCAATCGAATGTGTTTTGGATAGTTTCGGCATCGTTGGTGGATTTTAGAAATTTCAAAGTTCTAAGGCTTGAATCTGATGTGATTTTGGTGTTTTGATGTTGTTTTTGATGTTTCGAAGGCTCGACTAAGTTCGGATGATGTTATGGGATGTGTTGGTAGGTTTGTTTGAGGTCCCGGGGGCCTCGAGTGAGCTTCAGGGGGTCAACGGATCGATTCGTGGTTTAGAACTTAGGCTGTTTTGCTGGTGTTTCTGCAGAGGTGATTTACCCTATGCGTTCGCGGAAGGGACCTCGCGTTCGCATAGGGGAATTTGGGGTGCTGGGTAAGCGTTCGCGAAGGTTGAGGTGCGAACGCGGAGGGTTAAGTGGTCTGGGCATTGCGAACGCGGTTAAGGAGGTGCGTTCGCAAAGGGTTAGAGCCATCTGAAGTAACCCCATGCCATTTTGTGTATGCATTCGCGGGCCTGGGGTGCGTTCGCGAAGGTCTAGGGGTGCTGGGATGTGCGTTCACGGGCATGTGATCGCGATCGCGAAGAGGAAAATTGGGGCCAGCTGGAAATACTCTATTCGAACGCGGTCATGTCTATGCGTTCGCGGAGAGTAAATCCCTGGGCAGTATTTAAATAAACCCTACGCGACCAATACCCACTTTTCCACCATTTTTTAACGGGAATAAGCTTTTGAGGCGATTTTTTAAGAGAGGAAATCATTTTTCTTCATTGAGGTAAGGAATTTGGATCCTAAAACTCGATTATAGGTGATTAAAGACCTTATTATTATCAGTGTTTAATTCACGAAAATCAGTAGAAAATGATGAAATTAGGGCTTGAGAATATGAGACCTTCTAGGGATGATTTGAGGGGTCAAACGAACTCCAATTTTAGAGTTCTTTATATGTACGGACTCGTGAGATGATAAAGAATATTTTGGTATAAATTTATCGAGTTCCGAGACGCGGTCCCAAGGGTCGGGTTTTGGCTAATTTCGGATTTTGTGCTAAGATTGATATTTTTCAATTGGAATTCATTCCCTTAGCATAATTTGATGAGAAAGATCTGATCTTTATAAATTTGGAGCACTCGGAAGTTGATTCGAGAGACAAGCGGGTTGCATGGTAGCTTTTCGGGCTAGTTTGAGGTAAGTAAGGTCTTTAAATCCTGTCCTGAGGGTATGAAACCCCGGACTTTACATCCTTTCACGGATTTGGAGTGACGCACACACTGGATGACGACTGTGGGGCGTGCACGAATTGGAAATTTGGAAGAATGTTCCTTTTTAGGCAACTATTGTGTTGCGAAACTGCTTTTAAAGCATATGAGTTATAATATTACTATATTTTGATGTATTTGGGCTGTAAGCCATGTTTGGGGCCTAGTGCCGATCTGTTTTAACCCCTTGGGGGCTATTTTACTGATATTCCTCCCTTTGAAACTATGATTTTACACTCAGTTTTTCTTGTGAAATTGTTGACACTCTTATTTGATAATATTACTATTTCTTGAAATGAAATACTATTTTGGGTCGAGAACCCCGTTTTATTCATGGCCCGAGTGGCATGCTGAGAGTGTCTGACTGAGTGAGGCCGAGGGCTAATGTTGTGAGGATGTTATGATATGAGATAGGCCGAGTGCCTGAGAGTGATTTATGCCATGCTGTGACTTGTTTATAGCGCTTGGGTTGTAGGAGCCCCTCCGGAGTCTGTACACACCCCCAGTGAGCGCAGGTACCTACTGAGTGCGAGTGCCGAGTGATGAGTGATTGGGAGGCATGAGTGACAGTGAGGTTGCCTGCGGGGCTGATACTGAGTGATGGTGAGGTGCTGAGGGAAATTGTTACGAGTGATGATTATGGCCCGAGGGGCAGTTTTATGATGATATTTTACTGAGTTTTGACTATGATTCACTTCATTTTTCAAACTGATATTACTGAGAGTTTTACGGAGACATATTGCAAAAATATACTAGTTTCAAAGGATTTTCTGGAAATTGGTTTTCGAACTTATGTATATTGTATTGAGACTTGATGTTTTACTGTTTTGTGGATTGGTGTTTTGTGTTGTGTGTTTCATATACTTCAGACTGTGATTTATTTTCATTACTACTGAGTTGGCGTACTCATCATTACTCCCTGCACCCCTGTGTGCAGATCCAGGTACCGGTTCGGAGCAGTAGTCGTCCGAGCTCGTTGTCATCAGCGTTAGGGATTTCGAGGTAGCTGTCCAGCGTCCGCAGCTTCTCCACTTCCCTTCTTCGTATAGTTTTAGTAGTTGATTCATAGACATTATTATGACATTCGCAGATTGTTTATTTCTTAGATGCTTGTGATCGGTTGACTCCAGTCTTGGAGGATTAGTTTAGATTGTTGAATCATATTATAATTGCTTAAAGACTTAGAGAAAATATTAATTGCGTATTTTGCTGATTATTATTGATTTTTGAATTATTATAATAGAACAAATGTGTAGTATTGTGATGGTTGGCTAGCCTAGTTCTACGATAGGCTCCACCACGACCTGTTGGGATTTGGGGTTGTGACATAAGCCAAGTCCCAGAAGCCTCCAAACGTACATTGTGCGATCGCACATTCAACCCTGCGATGGCATAAGCCATCAACCTGCATCCTCAACTTTTCCTCCTTCGTGATCGTATTGCACTTCCTGTGATGGCATAAGCCAACCCAGCAGCCCGCAGGTGCACTGTGCGATCGCACCCTCCTTTCTCTCGATCGCATAGACCAAAAAATCCAGCCCTCAAATTTCTTCTTCGCGATCAAACACTGTGGACCGCGATCGCATAGCACATCAGTGACACCAGAAAACAGTAGCAGCAGACAGGAAGAAAACGATCTGAAACCACCCCGAAACACATCCGAGGCCCCCGGGACCCCGTTCAATCACACGACTCAGTCCCATAACATCCCACGGACTTGCCCGAGGCATCAAATCACATCAAACAACGCTAAAATTACGAATCACACTCAAATTCAAACTTTATGAACTTCAAAATTTCAAACTTCTACATTCGATGCCGAAACCTACCAAATCACGTCCGATTGACCCCAAATTTTGCACACAAGTCATATTCGATATTACGGACCTTCTCCAACTTTCGGAATCGCATTCCGACCCCGATATCAAAATTTCCACTTCCGATCGGATTTCTCAAAAACCTTCAAATTTCTATCTTTAGCCAAACGACTTCAAAATAACCTACGGACATCCGAATTCACTTCCGATCACGCTCCCAACTCCAGAATCACCATACGGAGCTATTCCCAGACTCGGAATCCCAAACGGACATCAATATCACTAAAATACACTTCAACCCAGACTTATGAAATTCCTTCTAAAATGCTAACTTCCACAATATGTGTTGAAACGCTCCCGGGTTATCCAAAACCTGATCCGGACATACGCCCCATTCTGAAACCATCATACGAACCTGCTGGAACCTTCAAATACTGATTCCGAGGTCGTTTACTCAAAATTCCAATCTTAATCAATTCTTCCAACTTAAGGCTTCCGAAATGAGAATTTTCTTTTCATATTAACTCTGAACTTCCCGAAACTCGATTCCGACCACCCCTACAAGTCATAATGCCTGAAATGAAGTTGCTCATGGTCTCAAACTGCCTAACGACGCGCTAGAGCTCAAAACGACCGGTCGGGTCGTTACACTAAATGAATACAAACTTGCGACAAACCAAAGTTGATAGAAAATAAAGCGAAAGAGAACACATGAAAAAGTAAATATAGAAGAAAAAGATACAACTTGAGATCTTAATCTTGAGATAATAAAAGGAAATAGAAATACAAATCAGTGTATAATTTTTCGTGTTCTTGTCGACTCTTGCTATATCGATCATTATTCAAGAGCCTTCTTCCTCAAGCCAAACTAAAACATGAATCGTATGTTGCAGTAAATATGACAACATTACTATTTCAAGTAAAGAATAGAAAGGGTAGTCTTGGGTAGGGGTCTCATGAAATAAAGTTATGAATTTATATAGGAAAAAATAGATGAGTACCATAAGGTATTTTAATTTTTAAATTAAATATTTGGGGGTTATGGATATGCAAAGCATGTGAGTTATGGATATTATTAAAAGTAGTAGTTATGGTAGTATGAGTTATGAAAATGAGAGAAATGAAGGGGAATATTACAAAAAATGAGATAAACTATCATAAACTTACATATTAAATTTTTGGAGGTTATGAATATGAAAGGGATTGGAGTTATTGAGACTATTAAAAGTATAAGTTATGAAGATAAAGAGGTGTGATTTATGAAAATAATTTTTTAAATTTTATTATAAAAATAAAGTGAAAGAATGATGAAAAATCCCAAAAAAAGAAGAAAAAAGATAAATATGTTTCTTGGCCTAAGAGAAGTGCCACCTCACTTATATATATATATATATATATATATATTTTTTTTTTATTTTTTTTTTGAAACATCAATACAAAGATTAATAGAATAACGTCCAATACCATTAACAATCATTTACTATTGACTGTTACAAGCGTTTTGCTTTAAAATGTAAAACCATTAAAATCAATTTTATTATTTCAAAATTTTATTGTACAATCTGTTACAAATAATAAGAGTAATTTGTATAATAAAGAGAAATTAATATTATATCAAGGAATGAACATAGACATTAATTTAAATATTTTTTTTTGAGATATTAAAAATATTGTTTTATTTTAATAAGTTATATGTGTAAAAATCCCGTTTTCAAACGGCTTCAAAAATCTTAGCCCAACACTATTTAATTACGGGTTGAGCTAGGCTGGCTCAACGAACCAAGCTCATATTCACGGCTCTATTGATAAGTTAATTAGGTTTCTTCTTTTTAATTTGACATATCTATTTTTCATAGTTGCTTCCTCTCGCTAGCATTTATAAAGCATTTATTACATTACTAATTAAGAGCCCGTTTGGACATAATTTTTTTCTTCCAAAAGATTTTTATTTTTTTTCGAAATTTGCGTTTGTTCATAAAATTTCCAGTTTTCACTTGAAGATACATTTTGGAAATTTTCGAAAATTTTAAAAACTCCAAAAAACAATTTTTCAAAATTTTCACTCAAATCACTCACAAAACTTCAAAAACAACCCAAACTGAATTTTATGTCCAAACACAACTCTAAATTTCAAATATCATTTTCACTTGAAAAATTTTTCACCATATTTTGAAATTTTACAATTCTTATGTCCAAACACCTACTAACTTTCCGACATTGGTGGTCAGCCAAATTTTTTTTTTAAATTTCGAACTCAGTTTTCTTGAGCCAAGGGCCTTTCGGATACAATCTCTTTACCTCTCGGGATAGGATAAGGTCTGCACACACACTACTCTTCTTAGATCCCACTAGTAGGATCAGATGCGGATCCAGAATTTAATACTTATGGGTTCTTACAACGAACTCGAGTAAATTTTTAATAGTAATTGGGTTCACATCCAGATATTTATAGATATTTAGTAAATTTTTCAAACACATTTATAATGTTTGGACAAAACTATTGGATTCATATAAACCCGAAAGTTGCAAGGTGGATCGGCTAGTAGGATACCACTAGGTCATTGTTATAGTTGTTGTTGTAAAGTTTCGAATCCTTACTGTCCATTTGCATGTGTTACTACTTAATTGTCCAATAAAACAAATGGTGAAAAGTTCATTAATGATTGCACATACCTGCCATTTTGTCCTTCAACTCCTTGCATGTTGTTGTTTTTGTAGTACCACAAAGTATAGTCTTTTTCAATATTATTGCTGTTATATAACTCAAAGAACTGGTCCACTGATAAAGAACTTACAAGACGAAGTGAAATCTTTTTGAGGCCACCAAGGTCGATCTCCTTGAGCCTTAAGATTTATAAGGTGCATATCAGTTTATGTGTTTAGGTTTTAATGTTTTAAATTTGTGAATTCTAAATTAATAATTTAAATATAATTAATAATTAAAATACATACAAAATTTAAATCAAAGATATTGAGTTTGACTGTACTCGTTAACCATACTCTGGCTCCGCCCCTCGCTCATCTTAATTTTACATGCTACTTTGTTCACTGTGATAATGTTGTATGTGCTGAATACATCATATGCGCGGCCACTTAAACTTGCCAAGTTTTTTCACTTAAAAATTGAAATACCTATACTGTACTTGTTCCTATTGAGCACTTGATCTCTAAAAAAGGTTTGACAATGAGACACACTCTGCTGAGTTGGCACAGCGTGTGCACAACACAGATGCTGGGAGCGTGAGATGCTAGAAACTTTTTACTTTTTGAAAACTTCTCCTTTCCATCTTTCTCTCCCACAGCGGCCATCGGAGCCAGAATTTTTTTTAAAATCCTTTTTCAGCCGCCAGACTTCCCCTTCTTTTATCATCACTGACCGACCTCGTCTTCTACTTAACACCGCCATTCCTATCAGTATCAGGGGCGGCTCAATAAATTTTATGACCTGAAATAAAATTTTATGAGAGGCCTTATCATTTTAAAAATTATATATATTTTTATTTGTAATCTATTTTTTAGCTTTCTTTAAGATGCAAAGTTATTAAAAAAAAATTAAAATCAGTTTCTCCTAGTAACTCTTTCTCAATACAAAATATCGTTAATCCATTTAACATCTCTTGAAACATTGTTAATGTTAGGTAAAATTATCAAATTTTATTTTGAAAAGTTTTTATCCGCCGAAGCAACGGTAACATGAGTTATTAATATTATTCTATAAGCAATATAGACATTTGAAAAAGAATCAAATCATTTACTTGATTGAGTATATCAATTAAATTGTCATCTTCTAATTGTAATGTTTTTCTTAATACTTTTAATTCAGAAAATAAATTTAAACGATGAATATCAGATTAATCATTATGCTTTAAGAAACATTCAAGATTAAGTCAATATATTTTAAAATTTTCATCATCTAGTGATCTCAGTTTTTTTTCGCTAAATAGAAAACCAAAAAAAAATTCATATGCTCCGAGAGATTTTGAGATTTCATTCGCAACATTCTCATCAAATTGTTTTGTATACGGTATAAATCGGGGCTGCCCCGATTTCATTATTCGATCGAGACTAGGACATTGCATCGAAGAGCTGAGGCACCAAGTTCGAGATCGAAGTCTCTTTCGAGATCGAGGTCGGTATCAATCGAAGCCAAGGGAGCTAGACTTCCAGTAACATCGGGGATAGCTTAGTAACAGAAAGAGCGGGATATCCGTGATTGGTCGAGGATCGTGGCGTGAATTTCGGAACGGATCAAATCAGAAGCGATTAATTAGCTATTTATACGATTTCCTTTTGTAATTAGTTATATACCATAGTTAGGATTCCTCTACTATATAAAGAGGAGTTCCAATCATTTGTAAACATCATTATTCACTGAGAAAAAGCTATACAACCCTTTCTTTCTTGTTGTTCATCAGAATTATTTTATCTTAATTGTTCTTATACAATTATCACCTCGAGAGTACCTTAATTCTGGATCGAGGCTCAGTTCGCGCACTGGTTTGATTTATTTATATTCTAATTCTGTCATTTACTTACGCATTTATCAATTGGTATTGGGTGAAATCACATATCCTTAAAACCACAATATAAGTTTGATTGTTATCCAAATTTTACGGTAAAGAGTTTGGCGCCCACCATGGGGCTAAGGATAATAGTGATTATTTAATATTGATTCCAATAACACACACTACTTTACGCTTGTTCTTGTCAAGTATTTTTGTTTTCAGGTTAAAAATATGCCAAACTCACAAACAACACCCACACATGGTGAAAATGGCCTCGAATTTCACGGGGAAAACGACAACGTAGTTGCGCCTGGGGTTGAGGTACCACAAGCTGATCTCGAGGGAGCACCGATTGCCAATCCAGCTGACGTCAGTTCGCATATCGCTCTGAATGCGAATCTAGGCGCGGACCCTAAAGGGAGTGTACGCAGAGAAGGCCGATCCGGAGGCCGACGTACATAGGGTGGAGGATATGGAAGAGTCAGTCTCCACGTGATATTCGAGATGCTACAGTCTCAACAAGCCGCTATTGCACACCAATAAAATCAGCATCGAACGCTGAATGGGGTCGAACCGGAAGCCACCCGCCGTACCGAGCCAGTACCAGAAAGCTCGAATACTAGTGAATCGAGGAGTGACCCCGCAATACTGAAGATGCTCGAGGAGCTCACCAAACGAATTGAATCGGGAGAGAAGAAAATTGAGGCAAATGATAAGAAAGTAGAAATGTACTACTCCCGAGTTTATCAGATACCGGGGGCACCGCCAATTTTGAAAGGGATGGATTCAAAGAAATTTGTACAGAAGTCGTTCCCTCCCAGTGCGGCTCCGAATCCTATTCAAAAGAAGTTTCGTATGCCAGATATCCCTAAGTACAATGGGACCACCTATCCCAACGAGCATGTCACCTTCTATACATACGCCATCAAAGGTAACGATTTGGAAGATGATGAGATCGAATCTGTTCTATTGAAGAAGTTCGGAGAGACTATCGGAGGGGGAAATGATTTGGTACCATAATCTATCGCCAAATTCCATTGACTCATTCGCCATGCTTGCAGATTCTTTCGTAAAGGCACATGCCAGGGCCATAAAGGTTGCGACGAGAAAATCGGACCTTTTCAAGGTAAAACAAAGGGATAATGAAATGCTTAGGGAGTTCATGTCTCGATTCCAAATGGAACGCATGGAATTGCCACCGGTCGCAGATGATTGGGTTGTTCAAGCCTTCACTCGGGGGTTGAATGAACGAAGTTCGATAGCATCATGTCAACTGAAACAAAACTTGATCGAATATCCGGCGGTGACCTGCGCCGATGTATACAATCGGTACCAATTAAAGATCAGAGTCGAGGATGACCAGTTGGGAACTCCTTCCAGTTCCGTATATCCAAATAGGCCTGCAGGCAGAAATTAGAGAGATATAGACAGGGAACCTCGATCGAACAGAGACCGATATCAGCCATATATCGCGGATCATAGGAACGGTGGTCCCGGAAGCAATTCCACCCGAATCGATCGAAGAAGTGATCGGGGATAGAGTTCTCGGGGACTTATGAGCAAAAGTGGGTTTTATAAGCACGCAGATCGCACAGAGGCACCTCGATTATCGGAGTATAACTTTAATATCAACGCTTCAGGGTTTTTTATCGGCAATTGGAAGAATCAAAGATACTAGATGGCCCATACCCATACAAACTGATCCTTCCCAAAGAAATCTCAATCTTATGTGCAAGTATCACGGCACGCATGGCCGCAGAACCGATGATTGTAGGCAACTAAGAAAGGAGGTAGCCCGTCTATTCAACGAGGATCACCTTCGAGAGTTCTTAAGTGATCGAGCCAAAAGATTTCAGAGAAGGGACGCCAACAGGAAAAACGAACAGAAAGAGCCACAATATGTGATCCATATGATCGTCAACGGGGTTGATAATACACAAGGGCCCGTGTTCAAACACACTAAAGTATCAATTACTAGGGAAAAACGGACCTGAGATTATGTGCCAGAAGGAACTGTATAATTTAACGATGAGGAAGCAGGAGAAATTTCTCAATCCCACAACGACGCTCTGGTAATTTCTATCTTTATGAATAAAATTCAAGTAAGCGTGTTTTAGTGGATCCAGGTAGCTCGGCAATATCATCCGATCGAGGATCGTGGAGCAGCTCGACTTACAAGATCAAATCGTGCTCGCAGCTCGGGTCCTAAATGGTTTCAACATGGCTAAAGAAACAACTAAAGGAGAAATCATTCTACCAGTGAACGTGGATGGAACTATTCAATAAACCAAGCTCCATGGGCGACATGAGGTACAACACCCTACTCGGGAGGCCCTGGATTCACAATATGAGGGAAGTCCATTCTACTCTCCACAAAATGATGAAATTCCCAACGCCGGACGAGGGGAAACCGGTATATGAAGATCAACATGCTGCAAAGAAAATGTTCGTGATCGACGAGGTAATACCGATATCGGCGCTTTCGACAATAAAGGGATCGAAGGTCAAAGGAAAACAGGGGGCCAAATAGAAACCACAGTCACCAGCCCCGACTCAGTTAAAAAAATAGGGAGTGGAAGAGGAAGATGACAATTATTGGATCCCTCGATCCTTCGTCATTCCCGAAGATTTCGATGCAACCAAATCGACAGTCGAGGAGCTGGAGCAGGTCATACTGATCTAGTACCTGCTTGATCGAAAGGTATACCTGGTAACGGAGTTAACCCCCGAACTCATGAAAAAGCCCATTAAATGACAACATGAATTATTTTTCTTGGTCCCACTTAGATATGACAGAGATCCCACCAGAGATAACAACATATAACAACACATCGATTGAGTCTCGACCCGAAGTTTAGGCCAGTAAAACAAAAGAGTAGGCCCTAGTCCGAGGTAAAACATGCATTCACCAAGGACGAGGTAACTAAACTTCTCAAAATAGGATCCATAAGGGAAGTAAAATATCCTGAATGGTTAGCGAACGTAGTTGTATTCCCTAAAAAGGGGAACAAACTTAGGATGTGTATAGATTATAAAGAATTAAACAAGGCATGCCCCAACGACTCTTTTCCTCTGCCTAACATTGATCGCATGATCAACTCCATGGACGACCACGAGATCCTTAGTTTTCTCGACGCCTATTCTTGGTACAATCAAATTCAAATGAACTCGGAGGATCAGGAAAAGACTTCATTCATCACTAAGTATGACACATATTGCTATAACGTAATGCCTTTTGGACTACAAAATGCTGGTGCCACCTACCAACGCCTAGTAAATAAAATATTCGAAGAACAAATAGGTAAGTCAATGGAGGTATATATTGACGATATGCTAGATAAGTCCCTGCACGCAGAGGACCATTTGACATATTTGCAGGAAACCTTCAAGATATTGAGAAAATACAACATGAAGCTCAACCCAGGGAAATGTGCTTTCGGGGTCGTGTTGGGCAAGTTCCTCGGCTTTATGGTGTCAAATGAGGGAAACGAGATCAACCTCGATAAAATCAAGGCTATCTAAGACATCACAGTCGTGGACAATGTTAAGGCCGTGCAAAGGCTAACAGGGCGGATAGCCGCCTTAGGCTGATTCATCTCCAGATCTTTAGATCGAAGTCATAGTTTCTTCTCACTACTCAAAAAGAAGAACAATTTCGCCTGGACCCTGGAATGGCAGCAGACGTTAGAAAAATTAAAACGTAACCACTTGAGTCCACCATTTCTTTATACTCTGAAAGCAGATGAAAAGCTCTACTTATACTTAGCTGTCTCAGAAGTCGCGATAAGTGGCGTCCTAGTCCGAGAAGAGCAAGGTACGCAATTTCCCGTTTATTATGTTAGTCGAACTTTAGGCGAGGCCAAAACTCGGTACCCACACTTAGAAAAATTGGCACTTGATCTAGTAAGCGCCTCTAGGAAACTAAAACCGTATTTTCAATGTCACCCGATATGTGTGATGACCATTTATCCTCTTCGAAATGTTTTACATAAGCCCGAACTATCGGGCTGATTGGCCAAATGGGTCGTCGAACTCAGTGGGTACGATATCGAGTATCTACCCCCGGACGACCATCAAGTCTCAAATTTAAGCAGACTTCATGGCCGACTTCACGCCAACCCTCGTACCTGAGGTCGAAAAAGAACTTTTGATAAAATCGGGTACATCAACGGGGGTGTGAACCCTTTTTACGGACGGCGCCTCGAATGTGAAAGGGTCCGGGCTAGGTATCGTTTTGATGCTACCCACGAGCAATACAATTAGGAAATCTATCAAAACTTCTAAATTGACTAACAATGAAGCCGAGTACGAGGCCATAATTGCAGGTCTCAATTTGGCTAAAAGCTTGGGAACAGAAGTCATCGAAGCCAAATGCGACTCCTTACTGGTGGTAAACTAAGTCAACAGAACCTTCGAGATTCGAGAGGACCGAATGCAAAGGTATTTGGATAAATTGCAGGTAACATTACATCATTTTAAAGAATGGACTTTGCAGCATGTACCTCGAGAGCAAAACATTGAGGTCAATGCCCTTGCAAATCTCGGGTCATCAGTCGAAGACGACGAAATCAGCTCGGGGACTGTCGTACAACTCTCGAAGTCAGTGATCGAAGAAGGCCATGCCGAAATAAAATCCACAAGCCTAACCTGGGATCGGAGGAATAAATATATTGAGTATTTGAAAGACGGAAAGCTCACATCTGACCCTAAGGAATCAAGGACTCTACGAACAAAAGCTGCTCGATTCACATTGGCTGAAGATGGAACATTATACAACAGGACACTCGATGGACCATTGGCGGCATGCTTGGGACCAGGGGACACCGATTATGTTCTACGAAAAGTTCACGAGGGTACTTGCGGGAATCACTCTGGTGCCGAATCACTAGTTTACAAGGTCATCGGAGCAGGATACTATTGGGTCAATATGGAGAAAGACACTAAAGAATTCATTCAAAAATGCGATAAGTGCCAAAGATATGCACTGATGATCCACCAACCTGGAGAGCAACTCCATTCAGTCTTATCCCCATGGCAATTCATGAAATGGAAATGGACATCGTCGTCCCTCTGTCATCGACCCCAAGTAAAGCTAAATTCATTTTATTTATGACTAACTATTTCTCTAAGTGGGTAGAAGCACATGCCTTCGAGAAAGTCAGAGAAGAGGAAGTTATAGACTTCATCTGGGATCAATGGAAAGCAATTCATTGGTAGCAAAGTAACAAAATTTGTCAAAGATCACAAAATAAAAAGGATCTTATTGAGACCATATCATCCTAGTGGAAACGGACAGGCCGAATCGACAAACAAGACCATCATTAAGAATCTGAAGAAAATATTGAACGACGCCAAGGGAAAATGGAGAGAAGTTCTACCTGAAGTCCTTTGGGCATATCGAACAACGTCAAAATGTAGTACGGGGGCAACACTGTTCTCCTCAGTATATGGCGCCGAAGCCTTGATCTCGGTCGAAGTCGGGGAACCTAGCGCCAGATTTTGGTACGCGACGGAAGAGTCAAATTATGAGGCCATTAATACGAGCCTTGATCTACTAGACGAAAAACAAGAAGCTACCCTCGTCCGAATGGACCAAAAATAACGCATCGAAAGGTACTATAAGCGAAGGACCAACCTTCGCCACTTCAGAATCGGGGACTTAGTTCTGAGGAAAGTCACCCTCAATACTCGAGACCCTAACGAAGGAAAACTCGGCCCAAACTGGGAAGGACCGTATCAAGTCCTCGATATCACCGGAAAGGGATCCTACAAACTTGGCACAATAGGCGGCGAGCAACTACCAAATAATTGGAATACATCACTCCTCAAACGATATTATTGTTAAGGCATGACCTTCTCCCTTTTCATTTACATCTTACACTAACTTATGTAAGGTGTTCGAGCGAAGGCATATGAGTTATCTCCAAGCAGGAAGATATAAGATCTTAAGGCAAGCGTTGCACTCTTTTTCCCTTCGACCGGTATTTATCCCAAATGGGTTTTCCGACAAGATTTTTAATGAGGCAACCATTGTTCGTGCTAACTTAGAGTATCAGAGGTTTCTTACAATCAACCTCGAATACTGGGGGGCATCACCCTCGTATGTTATGTTTTCAAGGAAAATACTTCATGTCAATAGGTTCTCGATAGGAAAACTTTGTAAAGGACCAAACAATCGAACAAACCATGTCTGTATAGATTACTCGAGCCCTAATGGCAAAACATGTATGCATGTATGAACTATTGAAAGAAGTACTTTTCCTTACAAGCTCCATACTTATGATTTCTTGTGAAAACTGTCTCAAGGGCCAAGTACAACTACTCTTCGAACAATCAACCACATACTCTGGGACTGCCGTCAAACGTTAACATGTTCGAACTATCGAACTTCGAGACCATAAGACATCAAAGAGGCAACCCTCGATTTTATAGGCCAAGGACACCCTACTCGGGGACTAACACTTTGAACAAGTTCAAAGTATTATTGGGGAAATAAGCCCAAGAGGCAAACCCAAAGGCTACGGCCAAACTAACGCGGCTCGGAGATGTCCGAATTCCGCAATGAAAATAGGCCTTCGAATTCTTTTGAAACCCGATTAAAAAGAACTACCCTCGACGAAATAATTAAAGGGCTTTGATAAAATTGGCCCTCGAAAAACCTTAAGAGGTATCGAATTGTTTAATACAAACTCGTGCTAAGGCACAAAAGGCGAAGGGTTTCGATAATATTAAATCCTGAAAAAACCCGACGGATACAAACTTACTTCATGCTAAGGCATAACAATTCCTATATGTCAAAATGTTTAAGCCGAAAAAAGGAAAAAGCCATTCTTCTAAGGCCATATCGGCCCGATTCAAGAGCTTAAGAGCCATTATATTTTTGAGTTCGAGAGGCCATTCTCACTGCACTCAAGCCTAAGGGTTTTACTACTTTGGGTTCGACCAAGATCTCACTCAACTACAAAGACAGTATTAGTTTGGCTTCGTTGCCTAAAATTCGAAGTCTTAAACATATTATTCACAAGGCATGAAATGTATCAAAATTTTACAAGGAACAAAGCAAATTGAAATTATTACAAGTCAAAAATTGAGACGAAATTCAAAGAAAGAAACATTCTTATATATGAGAATTAGGGGTGTTCATAAAAACCCGAAAAACCGAACCAAACCTAAAACCAAACAAAACCGACCAAAAAAATCGATACTTTTTGGTTTGGTTTGGTTTTGGTTTTGAATTTTAAAAACCGATCAAATTTGGTTTGGTTTTGGTTTTAATAAAAAAAAACCAAACCAAACCGACTATAGGTATTTATTTCAAATTTATTATTACACCTATATATATGTATATTTTTATACAAAGTTTCAAAAGTTTTATGGTTAATGTTAATCGTTTGCACTTTTAGTACAATTCTTTACCTTTATATTCTAGTTTGATTGATAGTTTTCTTTCTTAAGTGTAAGAATCCATTTCATGTATAAAAAATATTTTTAATTGAGTCCTTAAATTATCGTCACTATTTGATTCAATTATCATCAATATATTTTAGTAAATAATAGATTTCTCAAAGGGCAATTGATTTGATAGTGTCACGTTTAAAATGTGGTCGCCGAAATATGTGTGTGGTAGTGTATATCTTATATTTAACAAAAAACCTACAAAAAACCAAAAAACCCGAAAAACCGACATAAAACGAATCGAGAAAAAAATGACTTAGTTGGTTTGGTTTGGTTCTAATATTTGAAAAACTGACTTACTTGGTTTGGTTTCTTTTTAGGGAAAAACTGATCCAAACCGAACCATGAACACCCCTAATGAGAACAAAGGTATTTAGAAAGGACCGATCGGGTCCTACACAAAGAAAAGAAAATAAAAATACATGTGCGCTAGCTATGTTCGGGGGTGACTCCCTCCTCGGGGAAGCTTCTTCCTTGGGCCCCTCATTATTTTCGGACTCGCTCTTGCTGCCTTCATCGTCATCATCGTCGTCGGAAGAGGCCAGTTGCCTAACATAAAATTCGAGCTCTTTTGCCTTGGTTATCTCTGCAGAAAGGTCGAAACCTCGAGCGTGGATCTCCTCGAGAGTCTCCCTCCTGGACTGGCATTTGGAAAGCTCGGCAGCCCATTGTGCTCAAACAACAGCTTCCCTTAGTTGTGCTTGAGTAGCCTCGGCGCCAGCCAAATATATGGCCACCGACTTAAGGGCCTCGACCTTTGCTTTTTCGGCCTCAGCTTGGGCCTTTGCAAGTTCAGCTTCGAGCTCTTCGACCCTCTTAGCCTAAATCGAGTACTTGTCCCTTGCACTTCGAAGTTTGACTTCGACCAACGACAACTGAGCCAAAGCAGCTTCCTTCTCAGCAGTAAGGCAGTCCATGCCTTCCTTCCACTTGTAGCAGTCAGATTTCGCTTGATCGACCTCCTCCTGGAATAGCTCGATCCTCTTAACCTTTTGCTGAAAATGTGACATCGAAACATTAGCTTCCGCCCTTGAATCGAGCCCGTGTATTTTCAATAGAATCGTTACCTGCTCGTTCAGCTCGGCTTCCTCCTTACGGGCTCTGTCCAAATCAGCTCGGAGGTCCTTGATCTCCCTGCCCTTCTACCCACAGAGAAGTTTGAGAGTTTTCCTCTCCTCTGAAATCCTTTGGAGATCGGCCTCGCATTGGCTTAGTTCGGCCCGGGACTTAGATAAAGCCGGTATGAAAAAAGATATGATTTAGACAGAGAAAAAGATAATTGAAAGAAAGCAACATCAACAAATTTAATACTTACTCGACTCAGAAGACCTTGGGCGTCTTCGAAGAGGTTGGATGAATCGTTGAGATCGGAGGCATCCTAGACCTCGGTAAAGCAATCCAAAAAATGATCCTCCTCACCGGGGACTCCGCCTATTTTAGGAGTCCTTATGGATTGTGCATCCCTTATGTCCTCTTCAGAAAAGGCAGGTAGAGATGGTGAGTGACTTGCTTTCACTGCCCCAAGCGAGTCACTCAGGGCACTCTATTCGTCTCTAGGAATCTCGGCACCAGCCCCCTCTGGTGTATTCAAGACAGCCTCGACGTCAGATGATTCGGGGACCTTGTCCGAAACTTCTTCAGCACAAGGTGGGGCCTCGTCAACCGCCACCGGTTTAGCTGCCTTGGTGGTCTCGACAGTCTTCCTCGCTCGGGTCACCAGCACCGAGTCACCGCCTTCATCTTCATCGTCATCTTCTTCTTCTTCCCTTATCCTTTGGACCGACTCCAAAGTCAGAGGGATGACGTTCCCCTTGGGTTTTCAAGCTGCTTTCTTTTTGGGTTTAGGGTCCTCGGATGTCGAGACCCTCTTTCTCTTATTGTCCTTCCCCGGCTTTGGAGCCGGGGCCATAGCCTCTTCCTAACTATTCGGAGGCCTCAGGATTGCATCTTTGTTCGGGCATGCACAAGAAAAGACTAAGTAAGTAAAAAGAAATATAGCCAATGCCTCAGGTATGAGAAAAAGGGAAACTTACCATGGTTCTTTGCTTCCCATCAGCCTTCTGCAAAGTCGCGCCAACAATGCTCAGCATAGGAAGAAGTCGAATCAAGCTTCCGGACCCAGCTTTTGAGGTCAGGGCTGCTCGAGGTATCCAAGCAACCGCTGCATAATGAAAGAAGCTATTAAGTAAAGCAGAAAATAAAACATAATATGAAAACCAACGAGTAGAGTGCTACGTACGCTTTGGGTTCCATTTCTCAGGAAATGTCATTTTCTCTTTCGGGATGAGATCACAAGTCCTCACCCGAATGAACCGACCCATCCATCCTCGGTCTTTGTCCTCATCGATGCTCGATAAAAACGTCTTGGTCGCTCGACGTTGCAGCTTGATCAACCCTCAAAAGAGGCGAGGGCTGTATAATCGGATAAGGTGGTTGAGGGTGAACGACAACCCCTCAACTTTGTTTGTGAAGAACCTGAGCATGAGCACTATACGCCAAAAGGAAGGGTGTATTTGGCCCAAAGTCACCTGATATTGACGGCTGAAGTCAATGATGACTGGATCGAGGAGGCCAACGTGAAAGGATAAGTGTAAACACTTAGATACCTTTTAACGTGGGTAGTAATGCTCTCTTCAAGGGATGGGATTTCTACCACTTTGTCCCCCCAGTTGCAATCCCTTTTGATTTTATCGAGATACCCCACGGTTATTGAGAATATATACCTCAATACATGCTCATATCGACTAGGGATCGATGGAGGGTTCTCAGTTTTAATGTTAGATTTAAGAACGCACAGGCCGGGAACACACTCCTCAGGGAGAGAATCCACCGGCGTTTTATCACCGGCTGACCGTGAAGAATAAGAGGAAGTTTTTTCCTTTTGAGGAACCGTTTTGGGTGTTTTCGCCATTGTATGGGTTAAATAAAGAAGAAGATAGTAAGGTTTGGTAGTTCGAAACTATCAGCGATGACCTAAGGAGTAATGAAAGAGAAGAACTTGAGAGAGGCAAAAGCTTCAAAGAACATGTGAAGAAGAAAGTAAGGTTTGATTCAACAAAAAGAAGCCCTATTTATGGATTTAAGGTGACGATTCAGCGACACTAGTGTCCGACCGCAAACTAACATTCATTAATGATTTGGGGAACTGTACCGACGAGACGTTTCGGTCACTTCCATCGCTTACATCACGAGGACAACATAATTGTCTATCGAGGTCAGAGAAAAATCGAAGGCTCAGTTCATTTCTTATCATTATATTCCAAGAAACGAGGGGACTATGTGTATAAGGTATAAATCGGGTCTGCCCGATTTCACTGTTCGATCGAGACTAGGACGTTGCATCGAAGAGCTGAGGCACTGAGTTCGAAATTGAAGTCTCCTGCGATATCGAAGTCGGTATCAATCGAAGCCAAGAGAGCTATGCTTCGATTAATATCATGGATAGCTTAGTAACAGAAAGAGCGGGATATCTGTGATTGGTCGAAGATCGTGGCGTGAATCTCGGAACGGATCAAATCATAAGCGGTTAATTATCTATTTATACGACTTCCTTCTGTAATTAGAGATATACTATAATTAGGATTCCTCTACTATATAAAGAGGAGTTCCAATCATTTGTAAACATCATTATTCACTGAGAAAAAGTTGTACAACCCTTTCTTTGTTGCTGTTTATCAGAATTTTTTTTATTTTAATTGTTCTTATACAATTTTCACCTCGAGAGTACCTTAATTCGGGGTTGAGGCTCATTCCACGCACTGGTTTGATTTATTTCTATTTTAATTCTATAATTTACTTACACATTGAATTGGTATTGGGTGAAATCTTATATCCTTAAAACCACAATATAAGTTTAGTTGTTATCCAAATTTTAGGTAAACATGTTTCTTCCTATATATCACATGATTCTTGTAAAATTCGGGTTCGATATTTATTTCTAATGCAATTTCCTTGACATAATTCATAGTAGTGGCAAATTCTTGTTCTCTATATTTTTTAAAGAACGAAATCACACATTTTTACTTCACCTAACATTTATTTTTAACTTATATATAGCCTATTATGAGTAACATAAAATGGGCCCCCCACAAACGTGGGGCCTAAATCAGTTGTTTTACCTGCTTTAGGGATGGGCCGCCCCTGCCGCCTCGTCAACTTCACCTTCTCCCTCTCTTAATTCAAGTGACATACCCCATCCATTATAATATGCCTCTCCTCTTTTGTTTATTATTCTTAAGATCTAAATATTATCTGAGACCGTTGAAAAGCACCCGATATGACCGGAAATTTGAACGGCAACACCAGTGGTGGCGGTACCGGCGGTGAGAAACATGAAGGGTACTGATGGGTAGGTGATGATAGTCTATAATTATATATTTTAATCGCTTATACACTCTAATTTACTGCACTTTAATTGAGTTTGAGTTTTAATCACTAGTGTTTTGCACTAATTGTGTGTTTTATGCCTTGTAGGAGTGATTCCGAGCTATGTAGATGTTATGGAATAAATTCAAGTGATTTGGAGCTTTGAAGTATGAGTAAAAGCCCAAGGAATTAATCCGGGATCATGTTCGGGGATCAACGGATGATAGTTAAGAACGAACAAAGAATCGAGTAGGCATATTGCGTACTGTATAGTCAAATGCACATAACGTTTTTCTCATAACTCCATTTGGGCTCCACAATATATGGTTGGAATTATTATTCAAAGGGATACAACTTTCATATTTTACGTTTTACCAAATTCCAAATAGAACAAGGTAAACAATGCACGACAAGTGCGCGACCGCGCACTGACCGCGCAAATGGGCCAGTGAACTGTGCAAAATCCGCGGTCAATCCGCGATTGATCCGCGACACGTTCTGTCCAGGAAAAATGTCCTTTTTCGCGTAGGAGAAGGTATAATTGGTTGGGCCTGACCCTACTTGGTATATATACATGAAAAAATGGTACTTTTGACACTTTTGACATAATTTAGACCTAAAGAGGCTAAGGAGAGCGGAGATTCGACCTAAGGAGGCAAGAATACATTAGGAGCAAGGCGGAAAATTCTTCCACGAATTTTTCACTTCCTTCTTCCTTCTTCCTATTTCCATTATTGGTTATGAATTCTAATACTGTATTTTTTCATACTATTATGAATAGCTAATTTGTTATCTAGGGTTTTGATGGAACCTTTGGAGGATGAATTCTTGTTATGTTTTTATATAATTGAGCCGTGGATTTCTCTACTCGTTCAACTATGTGTTTGTTGCTATTGATGGAATGACCATCAATTGATTGTGCTTATTTAGTGTACACTGTTCGAGAGAGTATACACATTTAGGTAGTTGTTGAACAACATCACTCCTAACGTATGTGAGAGATCAATATGGAGGGTTTAAAGGCAGGATTAGAGATAACGAAACCTTGGTGCGATCGTAGTGAGCGGTGAATTAGTGTCATCTAGTGTAGTTCGAGAGAATACATCTAGTAAATTGTGGTAGTTGCTCGAGGAAGAATTACGACAACCAAAGTACTCACGATCGGTAGAGAATACTTAGGCGAAAGTATAGAAGACAAGCGAGAAGGATTCCGACAATTGGGATAATCATAACTCTAAACCTCCTTAATCTTGTCTCAAATCTTTATCCTTGTTAATTGATAGTTTTATTGTTTTCTAGTATTTGTTAGTTAATTAGATAAAAAAAAAAAAATTAGGAAATTGTTTGGACTTGTATTTCTTAGCGATATTGAACAATTGTAACTAAGCCTTAGTTGTCTATGGGATTCGACTCCGACTCTTAGGCCGGATTATATTTGCAGCGACCGCTTTTCCTTTTTAGGACTAGAGTTGGGCGTGATCAGTAGGTAAGTGTAGGAAGTGGGTGGTGTTAAATTTTTTCGTAGTGCTCGTCCTTGTTCTAATCTTTAAAAATGGAAGAAGAGAGAAATTCATGCAAGAAATTAAGAGAGATGAAGGGGACCGGCGGCCGGCGAAGATCGGAGGAGACGTCATGCATGTTTTTCTTTTAATTCAGATTTTTCTTTTTCTTTTTTCCTACTGATGGGGTGGGCATAATATCGAACGAATCGAAAAAACCGGCCGAACCAAAAATTTCGGTTTCGATTTTTCGGTTTATTCGGTCATTTTGCGATTAATAGTTTTAAAAAGTTCGATATTCAATTCGGTGGTCGGTTAAACCGAAAAACCAAATTTTTTTGCCTTTTTTTTACTCTTAGTCCCTTACCACTCTTTGTAAGAATATATAGCTTTTTACTAATATTGCTATATATATTATCCACGATATGAATATTTAGCTTTTACTAGTTTTAAGTAGTAATGGAGTAGTGCGTTTGCTGAGGTAGAGATTTAAAAGAGGGAGCAGCTACAGAGAGTATGGCAAGTGGAGCTTCTTTTCTTCACGTCCACTTCACTTGATTTATTCTGTTATACAATACACCCTTTTTTTCTTTATTTCCTTCTCTTCTTTAGGTTCCTTCCATATAATGTAAAATACTAAATGCATTTAACTTTTGGGAAGCTTCTTTTTATTATTGTTTTTCCGGGATTTAATTGGGTATTAAGGTAAAATAATGATTCGCGTATTCATAGATTAAAGTAATGGTTTTACATGTTAGTCTCAAATACATGAAACAAAGTGAGTTTGAGATAATTGTAGGGGGGAATAACTTAAGCACATTACTGCGAAATTATTTACTCAAGTAATCTATTTTTGTTGTTTTGACTATTTTTGCTATGACTTGAAACCCAAAAACCGAACCGATTAAACGGAACCGAATATGAATAAACTGAACCAAATCGAAATTATTATGGTTCAATTTTGGTTATTAAAATTACAAACCGAACTGAATAAATCGAACCGAAATTCTACAAAACCGAAACGAACTGACCGATGCCACCCCTAGATGTGTCTTTTTCTTATTGGTGGGTTTTCCCACATCAGCAGCAGGGTAAGCCACACGTTTAATATTTTTAATTAGCTATTCTAGAGGTGTCTAATAGGTACTTTTTTGTAAAGATTTAAGGGGTCGTTTGGTTGGAATACGATTTATACCGGTATAAGTTATGCCGATATAAGTTATATTGGGATAAGTTATGTTGGGATTAGTTATGCTGGGATTGTTGTTTATTCATTGTTTGGTATGTTGTATTAAGAATGAATTGCATAATTTCTAAGACGAAGGTATAAGTTATACCGGTGTTAATTATCCCACCTTCTATAAGGTATAAGTTATCCCAGTGTTAAAATTAACACCAAGATAACTTATACCTAATTTGCTAACCAAACAGGATATTAAATTTTTATACCACCCTTATACCTTCTTATACCTCATACCAAACGACCCTAAGTGTTCAATAGGTACAAGGAATAGTATAGGTGTCAAAGTGGAAAAGCTTGGCACGTTTAAAAAGAAAGGAAGCAATTACAAAATTATCGTACATAATTAAAGGGCCAAAGCCAAAGTATAAAATTTGGATCCCAAATAATTAAATCTAAATAAAAATAAAGCAATTACAATTCGTACATATGCTAAAAAATTGCGCTGGGTTAATAGCGAAAATACAATAACTTTTGGGAATAAAAATGACGCATCTTTTAATTTGTGTTGAATGCATTTTATGTCGTTCGTCAATAATCAATATAGCATATTTCTTCCTTACGTGTGAGGTGTGGCGGGGGCACAACTTGTTTATACAGGACAAGCAACTGCGCATCACATTAAAAGTTTAAAGAAAAACAAGAATTTCTTTTGGAATTATTTGAAGATTCTATGATATAAGGGTGCAATTTAATTTTAGCAAAGGGACGAATATTCTGGCATAGTACGAAATTAAAATCCATGGTTGTTAAGAAACTAAGCCCAAAGCAATAACATAAAACAAGAAAATAGATAAGAGATATGAGAGAAAGAAATGAGAGATTCATATTTCTTCCATGTATTCAACTGTATATAATGTGATGCCCAAACTCTCTATTTATAGGATGATATAGGTAATACAAAGGGATGCCATGAATATAGTATTAACTATTGAGATCACGGGGGAAGATCATGGAGGAGGTTATGGAGGTGTGAGAGTTACAACCATAATAGTAAGAAATAGTGGGAGGTTAATGGAGAAGAGTAGTGAGAGGTATATTTGATTAGTTGACATCCATATTTTATATATTTCATAACACTCCCCCTTGGATGTCCACAGATAATGCGCCTCGTTAAAATCTTAAAAAAAAACCCTATGGAAAAAAATCTTAGTGAAGGAAAAATAGTACACATATCTTGTAATACGCATTATTTGATGCCTCAATAAAAACCTTGCCTGAAAAAATCCAGTGGGATAAAATCATAGCTAAGGAAAAAAGAGTACAACGCGTATTTGCCTTCCCCTGATGAAAACACCAATTTATTTCTCCGAGATAACGTGTTCCGATCTTGTACACCAACTTCTTAAATGTTGAGGTTGCTCATGCATCACTGAACAGAACACCAGATTATCAAGCGAACAAATTTGTTGAACATCTATTTTGCCGCTCGGTGAAAATTATGTCTGATAAAGAACTTTGATGAAATATATTCTTTATTTTGTCTCCTTCAATATATCCATCTTTTAATTGAGATAAACAAATATCACCGCCTTCACAATTATTGGAATCTTCTCTTCAAGGAAAAGTCATACATCTGTTGTGTGTTGAGTCACTTGCTTTATCAATTGCTGATATATTGACATGACTTAGATAAGTATCAACAGTTAACTGCCTTGTGAAATAATAATATGACAGTACTACCACACACAAATAGATTCTTTGAAGAACGAACTTCAAAAAAAACTTGCATTTGCATAACCAACAAAATCTTGACACAATTTGCTAGAATAAACAAATATATATCAATGATTCATTTTTGCAATATAGTACTAATAGTATTCCAGTATCGTAATACAAGAATTAAACTATATCTAGCTAGCATATTGTTATACTCATGGTTCTAGCAAGATACATAGTGCATCAATTGCAATTAGCACAAAAATAAATCACGTAAAGATTTGCTGAAATTCTATTTAATGAATTTCTTGGGAACCTTAATATGCGTCATAACAGTTTAAATCCTTAAATTATTTTTATATACGCATCTCAAATTTATCAGGTATTGTCAGACTAAAATCTGAAAGCAGCTGTATCCACCACAAGGGAACATGTTTCCTTATAATCAATGCCAGGACATTTACGTAAAATCTTGTGTCACCCCACTGGCTTTATACTTTCAGGTGTTGGGACTATCAGTCCAAAACTTCACGTTTTCCAAGTTAAGTCAATCTTGATTGCGTATTTTTCATTGACCAATCATTTATCTGTCCAAATTTCATGACAGATTTGAGCTCAAGATCCTCGTCAATGTTAAAACTATTGAGCGCTACATTATATCAATAATATCATCGATGATCATTTTACATCGGTTCCATCATCACACAAGAAAGACATAACTTATCGATATCTCATTAGTTTCAGGTACCTGAACCTCTTCCATGAGGTCTTAGAGAGTGTTATTTCGTGGTGCTCTTCTAGAGCACTTGCCTCCTTATTATGACCATCTTGATCATTTGCTCCACTCCTTCTTCAAGAAATTTTATCTTTGGAACCGATTTGTCTATTATACTGCATGCGTGCCATAAACTCTGTCCATCATGGACGTTATTCTATTTGGAGCATTAGCAGCTGAAATATGACATTTAGCTGGGTCAGTAAATGCGTCTGACAATATTTTGTAAATGAATTATCACTTGAACTTCAAGTTCACATTTTCTTGTACGAGGATCAAGATGTATTCATGATAATCCATTCCACGTATCACTTTTTCAGCTTCCCATTTTCTCCCCCTAATATTGGGATCACCAACACATTTCCCAACCTTCTTTGGGAACTCATTTTTGTGCATTGTGGTGTGATATTTTATACTTCAATACCACACAAGAGGAGGGGTGATTTGTGTGGTGACTACATTTTCGAGTGCTGTCTTAGTAGAAGAACCTGGTTCTTCTTGGTGTTCCAACTTCTACTGTTGCGGAATTATAAATGCAGTAAAGTAAAAAACACAAAGATTTTTACGTGGAAAACACCTGGCTCAAAAGATGAAAAAACCACGGCCTACTCCTCAGTAGGATTTTCACAAACTCTTCACCATAACTCTGAGCCAAACAACATTTACAAAATAAACTCTTTTGTAAACCTATGACTAACTCTAATCCCTTTGTAGCAACCTAGACTCTAGGTAATTGAGAAAAGCTTCAAGTTAACTCTAACTTGAACAAAGTGTACCTATTACAATTGTTTCTAAGAAAGCTGAAAGATACAATATTAAATCACCTACTACAACCAACTAGACTCAATAAACAAACAGATGAAACTGGTTCTTCTAGCTGGTCAGTATCCTTTCTGTCGCACAAGGATTCTTCTTGCAATATATCTCTGGTAATTTTGCTTTTAATTCTTGTTCTACTTCTTCCTTTGTGCGATCAATTCTTCAGTAGGAATACTTCAACAATATATAGCGCCAGAAGTTGACATGTTCTTGTTTAATTCTGATGCAACTCTTCCTTGGTGGAAGAGTTTGTATTTGACTCAACTTCCTTCCTTTGTTACTATCCTTGCTGAATTCCAACTCTAACCTCTTATCAATTTGCAATCTTTTTTCTTTAGGAGACAACCTCTTAGTTCCCAGATAATTCACATATCATGTTATCTCCTACGCATGGACTTTTCGCGTGCCAATGAGTCTGGTTTACCATGATAGCCTGATGGACCTGGTTCAACTTGGTAGACATTTGTCAATCTTCAAAACTATGCAGTGAATTGGGTCAACAAATTCCCCCTTTTTGATGATGACAAACCCTGTGCTTAACCCTGTACAATCTTCAAACACTTTGTATGGTTTTAAGCATTTATCATAAAGAAACCAGGTTCATTAGGTTATAAATATCACAACCGTTTGAAATTTTAAAAAGCACATTTCTTCTCCCTTTTGGCATCATCGAAAAGTTGCAAAATGATAAACTTACCAGAGTTATTAACAATTACTCATGCCAATTGAGGCAACTGCAGGTGCAAAACATGATTAATTATCACAAGAAACCAATAAATGTAAGCTAAATAAGAAATTGAGACAAGTCAATAACAAAACAGCAAAATTCATTGATTAAGAACAACAATCAACCACCATACAATAAAAAAAACAAAAAAAACCATAACCATGAGCAAAATAGATAAAAAAAACAACAAAAACAAGTCCCGAACTGGGCACTGAAAGGGAGTTTAGGTAGCTCTGGACAGCCTAAGGATGGAAAGGTGCAGAGGAGGTTGGATTCTTGGCTTGAAGAAGAGACAAAATTTGGTGAAGAACACCTTCATTTTTCTCCTTCTCTTTTGCTAGTTCAACTTTGAGAGCATCCCGCTCAGCTTCAACCTTAATCAAGCGAGATTTCAAACGAAGGATCTCCATATACTTTACCTCGCTTTCCTGCACCAAAGTTCTGACTTTGCTGTTGACAGGCTGCTTCCTAGATGAACCAGGTTCATCTGCAGGAACATTGATAGTATAATCACATGTCAGCAAAGTATTCTTCCCAAAATAGTCCTTGGCAGTAGCCATTTCAGCCTTCTTCATAGGAACATCAAAATGAGCAAGCACAACTGTCAGAATAAAGCCATATGGAATAGCATGTGCTTTTGTTCCATTCACAACTCTGTCCAAGAGTTGGATGATGAAATCTGGCCAGTTGATCTGCTTTTCCCTATACAAACACTCCATCAAGGTCAGATCCATATAGTTGGCTATGTGCCTTCTTTCTTGTCTTGGCAGCAGGAACTTGATGACAAACTCGAAGAACAACTTGTGCTCGAGCTTCATTTCACTTTTGTATACTGGCCTAGGTTCAATCTCACTTTCATTGTCACTGAAGAATCTGGTAATGTTGATTGTTGAGGCCATCCCATCCAGACTAGGCCATCTTTTCCTAGTGTAATCTTCGTAGCCCTTAGTAGGAATGTTCAGAATTACCCCCAACTCTTTTGCATCAAAGGAGACTTGAAGTCCTTTGACTGTGGAAGTAACCCTTCCCTCCTTGACTACTGCATTACCCATGAACTCCACCAGTTTTTCTCTAGCCAGCCTTCCTTCCATGTGAAGGACCATGTTCTTCCACCCTTGCACATCCAGTGTGTCCAGCAGGTATCATATCATAGGTTCCTCGAGATCCTTCAACAACTTTCCCTTCAGAATTGTTCTTTTTCCAAACAAGGTGATTCTGTCAGTAAACTCACCAACTTCCTCCTCATTTTCTCCACTCCACTCTTTATCATCATCTTTCTCAACGACCTTCACTATTCTTGCCTTGGACCTGGTTCTTTTAACAGTGCTTGTAGGTGTGGCAGACACTGTAGCTGACTTCTTTGAAGAAGCCTTAGTCCTTTTTTATTTTGGTGCAACCACAACCGGAGCAGTCTGCTCCTCATGATGGACCAGGTCCATCGTATCCTCTTCAACAACAACAGTCTCCACAGGCTCTCCTACTTTAGCCTTTCCCTTTGCAGTTTTCCCCCAGTTTCTTTAGCTTGTCAGCCAATGTCTCGTCCCTAGATGAAATAGGATCATCTGCTCCTTTCTGCAAGCTTTCTAAAGTTGTCGCTGCTTCCTCAACTACACTTCCCCCTAAATCGGTGACATCTTCTCCAACCTTCTCATGAAGGGGACCACAGATAGCCAATAGGGTACCATCCCCCCCCCAAATCCCCTTATAGAAGTTTCTTCACCCTTTCTCTCAAGAATTTTACCTTTTCCCAATTTTCTTTGCCTATTTGGAACTTCAACATCAACTACCGACCCAACCAGAACAAACCTGTTCTCAGCATTTACAGGTTCAGAAATAGCATCAAGACTACCTTGTTCAGAATTTGATGAAACAGGTGCTTCATCCTCGTTGGCTGATTTAAAAGATTCACTTGATGATTCAGAGTTATTATCCTTTTAAGCCTGCAGAATTTCCTCCAAGAATCTTGCACGGGACCCAGAAGCCACTGATTTTCTGGCAAGAACCTTTACACGACGACCACGGGGGGCTGGGTTAGGATTAGGTGTGGGTTCGGGAATATGAGGGTTTTTAGGGGTTGAGGTTCTTTATGGTGATTGAGAACTGTATACAGATGGAGAATTTGAATCTGATTCATAAAGCCCTCCATCATAATCACGATTTGGCGATGAAGTAGAAGAAGAAGCAGGTGGTGGTGAAGACATGATTATCACCGTTGTTAGGAAGAATAGAAAATTTATCAGATTTCATTTGAGAAGAGTGAGATGAACTTGGTTCGACGGTTACTTTATGAAGAATAGAGTAATGATGACCCTTTTATAAGATGTGTCTAGGGAGTTTACAACAGGAAAAGTATTTACTCAAGTGGGAGTCTAATCGTCGTAGGACTGACATTGATTAGATATTTAATTTCCCCCTAAAACTAGGCTAATTAAGTAGAGACGGGACTTCTTGAAACTGGTTCAATTTTGGGTAAGTACGAAGTATTTGAATATGAACCAAATATAGATAGAGTCCTGCTCATGTATGACTGTAATTGATTTAATAAACGTATGGAGATGAGTACGTACCTTGACAGTCAGATGAACCAGCATGGATGAACCAGGTTCATCTTGTTAAGATCTTTAATTTGCCTCAATTTACAAAGTTAGAGAAACATCATTAGAAACCAGAGAATCATATTAATACATGGCAAGAGAGTATGGCAATAAAGTCATGATGCTGAGCAATGATTAGTCTGGTTGATTAGCTATGTTAGTGTTTCTAGCCAAAAAAAATTCATTTTTTTTTTGTTTTTTTTGTTTTTCGATCAGGTGATTTTAATCATCCCTAATTCAAGCTTGTTTCTCTCAAAATGCTCCCTACTCAGTTCTTTAGTAAAGATTTCTGCAATTTTTTTATCAGTAGCACAAAATTCAATTGAGATCATTCCTTTTTCATAGTTATCCCTTAGGAAATGGTGTCTAACATCTATGTGCTTAGTTCTCTTATGATGAACCGAGTTCTTCGTCATACTAATGTCACTAGTGTTATCACAGAAAATAGGAATGCATCCCACATCTATACCAAAGTCCATGAGTTGTTGCTTTTATCCATAGCAACTAAGCACAGCAAGAGGGTGCAACCACATATTCAGCCTCAGCAGTAGACAGAGCTACTGAATTTTGTTTCTTGGTGGCCCAAGACACAAGGCAGGAGCTCAAGAAGTGATCCATGNCTGAAGTACTTTTCCTGTCAACCAGGAAACCTGCATAATCAGCATCAGCATATCCTACAAGGTCGAAATTACTACCTTTAGGATACCAAAGGCACAAATCAGTGGTGCCTTTAAAATATCTCAAAATTCTCTTCAATGCAGTGAGGTGGGACTCCTTTGGATTTTCCTGAAACCTAGCACACAGTCCCACGCTGAACACAATATCAGGTCTGCTGGCAGTGAGATATAATAGAGACCCAATCATCCCTCTATATAGCTTCTAATCAACGGATGAACCAGGTTCATCCACATCCAATTTTGTAGTTGTGGCTATGGGAGTGTCTATTTCCTTTGAGTCCTCCATTTTAAACTTCTTCAGCAGTTCTTTCACATACTTTTGTTGATGGATCAATGTTCCATTTGGGTTTTGCTTGATTTGCAAGCCTAAGAAGAAGTTCAGCTCACCCATCATGCTCATCTCAAACTCGCTCCCCATAAGTGTAGCAAATTCCTTACTCAGTTTTTCAGTAGTTGCTCCAAATATAATATCATCCACATATATTTGCACAACCAGGAGTTCTTTACCCTTTTCATTTAAGAACAAGGTGTTGTCAATTTTACCTCGTTTGTACCCATGTTCTAGCAGGAATTTTGATAATCGTTCGTACCATGCTCTTGGTGCTTGTTTGAGACCATACAGAGCCTTGTCAAGTTTGTATACGTGGTCAGGTGACTCCTTGCTTTCAAAACCTGGAGGTTGTTTGACAAATACATCTTCCTTCAAATAGCCATTGAGAAAAGCACTCTTAACATCTATCTGATGGAGAGTGAATTCCATATGTGCAGCAAATCCTATAAGAAGTCTGATTGCCTCCAGTCTTTCCACAGGGGAAAAGGCCTCATCATAGTCAATTCCCTCTTCTTGACTATACCCTTGAACAACCAGTCTGGCCTTGTTTCTTGTAACAGTTCCATCCTCATCGAGCTTGTTCCTGAAGACCCAGTTTTTGCCAATCACTGATCTGTCTAGTGGCCTGGGTACCAAGTGCCATACTTGACTTCTTTCAAACTGATTCAGCTCCTCTTGCATGTCATTTACCCAATCAACATCTTGTAGGGATTCACCAATGTTTTTTGGTTCGATTAAGGATAAGAAGGCATCAAACGCACACAAATTTTTCAAGGAGGCTCTTGTTTTGATTCCGGATGACAAATCTGTTATGATGTTCTCAAAAGGGTGAGAACTTTGATATCTGTGTGGTTTGAGCACCAATTGTTCACTTCTGGATGATTCTATGGTGTCTTGGTGTTGTGGAACAGGATCAGGGCCAAGATTCACATGTTGAGTTCCCCTTGTCATGTTGCTTGGGTTAGTTGGACCTGGTCCATCACCTGTTCCATCTTCCATGGCTGCTTCAATGTGTTCACTGCTTCTCACCAGTCCAAGCTCCTCATCTTCTGGTTCCTGTCTCTCAGAAAGAGTGTTAGTTTCATCAAAGACAACATGCACACTCTCTTCCACACACATAGTTCTTTTATTGTACACTTTATAGGCTTTACTATGTGATGAATATCCCAAGAATACTCCCTCATCACTTCTGGGATCAAATTTACCTAGGGAATCTTTGCCATTATTGTGCACAAAGCATTTGCATCCGAAAGCCCTAAGATGGGATATGTTGGGGTTTCTCCCTTTAAGTAATTCATAAGGAGTCTTCTCTACCACTGGCCTGGTCATACATCTATTGATTATATAGCAAGCAGTGTTTATTGCTTCTGCCCAGAAGCTGTGTGGTAGTTTGCTAGAAAGAAGCATGGTTCTTGCCATGTCTTCAAGAGTTCTATTCTTTCTTTCCACAACCCCATTTTGCTGTGGGGTTCTAGGGGCAGAAAAGTTGTGATTGATACCATGTTCATCACAGAACTCAGCAAACTTTGCATTCTCAAATTCAGTACCATGGTCAGATCTTATTGATGCTAGTTGATGTCCTAACTGATTTTGAGTTTTCTTAACAAATGAGGTGAACATATCAAATGCTTCATCCTTAGATGTCAGAAATAAGGTCCAAGTGAACCTTGAATAATCATCAACTAGCACCATCACATATTTCTTACCACCTCTGCTCAGAGTTCTCATTGGACCACACAGATCCAGATGAACCAGTTCCAACGTCCTGGTGGTACTGACCATTTTCTTACTTTTGAATGAGGATCTTACCTGCTTCCCCCTTGCACATGCCTCACAAACTTTGTCTTCCTTGAACTTAATGTTAGGGAGTCACACCACTAAGTCCTTAGATACTAATTTGTTAAGCTGATTTAGACTTGCGTGACCAAGTCGTTTGTGCCAAAAGAGGGATCATTGTCCAAAACACTCAAGCAAGTGAGTTCATTTTCAGATAGTGTGGACAAGTCTATGACATAGATATTATTCATTCTCTTTCCCTGCAAAACAATCTTGTCAGTAAGCAAGTTAATCACAAAACATTTTGTGGAAGTGAAAGCAACCAGGTTACCTCTGTCACACAATTGTGACACACTGATCAGGCTATATTTCAAGCCATCTATCAAGTACACATGTTCGATGGAACGTGTGTCATCCTTACCTACTTTGCCAACCCCTATAATTTCACCTTTCTTTCCATTTCCAAAGGAGACATTTCCTCCTTTGAGGTTTTCAAGTGAAAGGAACTGTTCCTTCTTCCCCATAATATGCTTTGAGCAGCCACTATCCAAAACCAAATTTGGCTGCTTCCTCTCACTTGTACCTACAAAAGGAAATTAGGGGTTAGTTTTAAGAACCCAAACTAGTTTGGGTCCTTTTCTATGAGAGAATGGATGAATCAAATTTTTTCTGGCCCAATTTGGTAGCCAGTTTTTCTTTTTGACAAACCTCTCATTTTTTTGACTGGCATGCTCTTTTGCAGTACACTCATATTTGTAGTGTCCAGTCTTACCACAGTGGGTGCAACTTTTATTTTCAGGGAGAGTAAGATACTTGCTTTTGGGATCCCAATGGGCAATTGACTCCCAAAACCAAGCCCTCTCCGGTTGCTACTATGATTCTCTTGAAGCCATGTCAAGGCATCAGAGGATTTATTCCATTTACAAGTTCTATCTAATTCATGTTTGACTTTGCCAAGCTCTTCTTTAAGTGATCTTATCTGTTCATCCTTGGCATACATTTTATCTTTTAGTTTTCCCAAATTTTCCTCTAACATGACATGAGAGTGATCAACAACCTTTTTACTGGATCCTAATCTCAGATTTTAGTTCTAGAATCTCAGTCTCAAGTGGATGAACCTGGTTCAACAAGACAGTGTTTTTCTTTTCAGATTCACTGACTCTGATTTCCAGGTTCATGCACTTTGCTTTTAGCATTGCAAATTCTTTAGAGAGTTGATCCTTCTCTTTGGTTGTTTCCTCATAATCATCTATGAAATCAAGTTGCAACCTAGAGAGTTTTTCCTTAGATAGGAACTTTATTTTGTTTTTAAGATGGGAGATACTTACATCTGGTTCTTCATGTGATTCCTCATAAGATTCTCCAATTTCCATGAGCGCCTGATCTTCAGTCTCCCCATTTTCTGATTCCTCATCTGAACTTTCCCCCCAAGAAGCAACCATAGCCTTTGTTGTGTTTTTCTTGGGTTGGACCAGTTCCTTCTTCCTGTTCCTTATTTCATATCTCTCCTTTTTCCATTCTACTTCCCACTGATGACAATTTTTGATGAGATGGTCAGTCTTACCACATTTGTAGCATCCCTCGTTGGTTGGCCTTTCTGGAGCTTTTGCTTTGTTGTAGTTTCCTCCTCTAGAGATGCCCTTCTTCCTCATGAGAAAGTTTCTGAATTCTTTGGTAATCATGGCCATCTCATCTTCCTCCAGATCTGCTCCCTCAGTGATTCTCACTGCTAGACTCCTCTCCTTCTTTGGACCATCCATCTTCATTGCCTGTCTTCTTAGTTCATAGGCAGTAAGGTTTCCAATTAGCTCGTCCAATCTAAGGGTTGCCATATTTTTGGATTCCTGGATGACAGTGATCTTGCTTTCCCAGGAAACTGGCAAAACCCTTGTCAAGATTTTTTCTACCCTATCTTCTTCAAGAATTACTCTACCAAGAGACTTAAGTTCATTTTTCAAGGTTGTGAACCTTGTGTACATCTATTGGATTGTCTCACCTTCTTTCATAGTAAAGTTTTCATACTGAGAGTATAGTAGAGTACCTCTTGATCTTTTTACTTGAGGTGTTCTTTCATGGGCTACTTGCAAGGTATCCCAGATTTCTTTGGCAGTGGTGCAGCTTTGGATTCTGCTATACTCATTGTCGCGCCCCCTTTTTCCTCGCACGGGTTAGGTACGAAGAGATCGGGTTTATGACATTTTGAACAACTCCTTAAAGGAAAAGTTTAAGGAAGAGTCGTCTCCTAACAATTTTTTATGGTGCGTTAGGGAACCTAGAGTAAATAACTCATGAACTAGTTTGCACTACCAGAGATTGGGTAAGGGCTTGAAGTTATCCCAAGGGGAAGGTGTTAGGCACCCTCAATATCCACAACTGTGGGTCTCAGCCAAGAAGTTTTGTGAATTTGGACGGTGAACAAGTAGAAAGTAAGGTTCATATAAGAGGGGATTTCAAACAAGCATGAGAATCTTTAAAGGTTTTGGAAAAAACATTAGAATAAACATTCGAAAAGAACTGTCATAGGTTTAAGGTAATACGGATCACATCAATGCAATACCCGGTATGTCACACCTCAAAGAGGCGGCTACACGTGGTATTAGCGCACCGGTCATCATATCTGTATTCTACCCTTCCCTCCCCGTTAAGGTATTTAAAACGCGTGTGTTGGTCACGAAAGCTTATTGCGTGCTATTACCCATCCCATCCTATAAGTCCTGGAGGGTATTTAAGACTACTATTCCTACAAGGTGAGTACTAGGCTGAACCCCTAGGTTTAAAGGACAAAATACTAAGCGACATACATAACAACAAATAGGACTACACGTATGGGAACACATTAGGGCAAATAATGGCTCATAGATCCCTTACCAAGTAAACACGTAAACAACACGTCTCAGTCACAATCATAGTCTCAAAGACAGGATTTAAAACAGAGGTTCTTGAGCTGGAAAATAGTAAGTTTTGATAGTTTTAGTAAAAGATATGTTTTGAAAACTTAGTGGTGAAACAGGAGATTCAGTTAAGACTGAGTAGTTTAAGAGGTTGATTGATTTTAAGAGTGCAGTAATTTAGAGACAGCAGCAAGAATTAAAAGTGCATAGCGGTTTTAAAGTTCCCAATACAGAGACAGATAACTTTTAGAAAAATCAGTAATCAGGAGCAAGACAAGATTTAAATAAGACATAGCATTTTCGAACAGGAATGACTTACTTTGAAATCCAATATTCCAAAATGGGGGTAAGAACCAGTAACTTTCAGGAGTACAGTAAAAAAGAGAGTGAATAAATTATTTCAGAAAACAGTAGTTTAAAATATATAGGGCAAGGATATAAAAAAAAGAACGATTTTGAGCAGAGTGAGTTAGATCTGAAACCCAGTAACTTTGAAACCAAAATAGAAGAGGAATCAGATAAAACTTCTGTAAAGGGGAAGTAAATGCATGACTTCAAGATTCTATGATTTTGAAAGACAGAGTAGGAGTTTTAGGGAAAAGTAGAATGAGTCTTCAGAAGAGATAAAAACAAGAGTGAAAAGCAGCAAAGTTTAAGCATTTTAAAAGAGACTGATTGGTTCTGAGACCAGCCAAGTGAAACAAAATTGGTTTTGGTTTTAATATGTATCAGGCTTAAGGTTTTCCTAGGCGTCGTATACATTGCCTATTCGTTTAAAGGTGAGCATGCAGATTTAATTCTGATTTTAAAGATATGCAAGGAAACGATTTAAACCAATTTTTAGTGAGACTTATTATATTAAACATGCTGATTAGGTGTTCAACAAATAGAACTCGGAACAAATATGAAATCCTCAATAACAGGATATTTAATGCACACATGAATAAGTGAAATCCTATAGGCATGTTTTTCTACATGCAATGCTTATGAAGATGCTGCAGCAGAATGTCAGTTTTATTACTTGTTGCAGTTATTAACGGGGAGCAATGTTTATGAAATGAATAGGCATGCTGGAATGAAGTACCTAAACATGATTTCTAGTGCATGAGATGCATGTCCTAACCAAGATGTCTATTGCACACGTAGGGAAATAGATCCTATGGTCATGGTTTCTACTCATTATTATGCTAACATGCATATTCCCTCCCTCATTTACTATCCAAACCCCAATATCTGTTTACAAGTTATAACAAACCAATAATAATGAATTACAGTAGCAAAAGGAAAATAAGAAGTTACTTCTATAGGGAGCCTTCAATCAGGCCCAATCTTCCAACCTCACTCCTTTCGAATTTCACAACCTTACATGGTCTGGGTGCGGCAAAGCTCCCTAGGGACCTAATGGGTCCCTGGCCAATACCAGCACCCAAACCTAGTTGCCAAAGTGCAGTGTGGAATTACCAGCCTTGTGTGTCAAAGTTCAATGGGTACTCAGAGGTCCCTAAGGCAGCGCTCACACGAAGAGGGTAGAACCTAAATTTCTAAGAGTAGTGTGAAGTTCCAGAAGGAGAGAAAGATTTTAGTTGAAAAGAGTTTACAAAAAACTGGAGAATTATTTTGAAAGATTATCTTTAAAAAAGACAAACAGAAGTACCATACCTATTCAAACATGCTTAGCAATACATAACTTCACACAAGGATGATAGGGAGAGGGGAAAAATAAGCAGAAGGTTATACATAGATTCAATAAGCTTGTCCATACATAGTTGCACCAAATAAGAGGGGTCAGATAAGTCACATAAAACTCAGGAAAGGATACATGGATTTAAACAACTTATCTAAACATGACTGCATGAATCAGAAGGGTCAAAGTACCAAAGGATCAGGAGAATAATAGGATTAGACATGATTACTGAGTAATAATAAGATACTGGCATAATAAGTGCCAGTTATGAATAGACAACAATCACATAAACATTATTGATTCACTTCACGACATGTAAGTCTGAACAGATAGAGCATGACAAGTTCTAATGGATAAAAAACAGAAATTAAGTGCATAGAGAACAATAGGAACAAAAGTAGAAGACACTTAAGAGTATGCCAAACTGAAACAGTAGTAAACACATTGGTCTGAGACTTGGAAATAAATTAGGACATACCAGTGATAAGAAGGCGAAGCAGAATGCAAAAGTAAAGTGAGAGCATAATGTTAGCCTTGGCTTACAGCCGGCTAATAGTAGGCAATAGCAGAGAGAGAAGGAGCAGTAGTAGAGCAAAGAAAGAAGGACAGAAAAAGTTCTAGCACAAGAGAGCTTAGAATTGTAGTGATGTCCGTTCCTAATGAAAGAATAGGGGTACTTATAGTTTGAAAACAGATAGTAAATAAGGTAACAAACAATTAGTTCAGCATCAATTCGAATCAAATTAATAGAAGTACTCCCTTTAATTAAGGAGTCATACTCAATCAGGGATAGACAGTAGTAATATAAGGAACGAAGATCATGTATGACTGACAGCCCAAGTATAGCACATGTAAGTAAGACCAAGTTCAGAATCCTATTTAATGAGAAATATATACGTATCAATTTGACAGTAATACCAGACACGAAAATAAAGCAAGAGATAGTTAACAATTGAAGATCAGTAAGGACATCCTCAAATGAGGCCCTAGTTACAGGAAATAAACATTAATTAGAGGAAAACAACACACAAGGAAGTAATTTCAGCACATAGAGCAAGTAATTAGTCGAGGTTCAGAAAATTCAATTAAGGAAAGGTCTGTAAGAATCAACTAACAGTAGAATCAATCACATAATAAGCAAGGGAATAATTTGTAGGTCATAATTAGGGAATTAATTAAGAATCTCATAGAGTCAGGGATTCAATACTAGCACAAACGAACATGATATAATAGGGAGAATCAAAGAATCAGAAACCCTAATGATTATAATAACAAGAAATCACATATGTTTAGAGATTTTTAGCTAAACGAAACAATAACAATTTAGAGGGATCAAACAGAACAACATAGTATAAGCAAAAAGAAGCCAAAATCAAAACCCTAATGAGCAAGAAATAGGGTAAAGATCATAGGATACTTAGGACGTACTCATGAGAGACAGACACACATACAAATCAATAAAGACAAACCTGAGATGATAATGGGGTGTTAAAAGTTCTAACATAATAAATTATGAAAAAGAGATTTTCAACGGAGATCGTTCTAAAAATATGAAGAGAGTCACAAAGAATATTTAAACTCGAAGATACAGCTTCCGTATAAAGGTTTTTTTAGAAACCCTAGTTGGAAAACAAGAAAATCGTTTTAGGGAAAATAGAGAACCTTTAAAGAAAACCTTAAAACAAATCAAGATATGTATAGATCTGTTACAGATCCATAAAGTTAGGGTTTTGAAGAAAACAAAGATATCAAAGAACCTGCCGTGAAACTCGAAGGTAGTGGTGGTTGTGGCATGGTTGTGTCAAAATCCCACCGGAGAAGGCCGAAAAATCACTAAAGCTGGAGCCCCAGTAGTTGTCTGACCTTGGTAAAGACCAATGGAGGTCTCAGAGACGAAGTAAGCCGGAGCAAGGAGGCGTCAAGGCGGCTGGTGGTCGAAAGGAGAGAGGTCGGAGGTGGCCGAAGACGGGCTGAGCCCCATCGGAGAAGAAAGGTGAACCAGGGAAGGTTCTAGAGAGAAGGGAGAGGAAAAGAGACGAGAAGAGAGAGAGAGTCACTCTCGAAGAATGAGAGGGTCTAGGGGGGTCATTTGGGATTAATTATGGTAAGACCAGATCTGGGCCGTTGATCTCATTTGATCAATGACTCAGATTAATTGGGGATTGGGCCGGGTCATTTTTTTATTGGTCTGGTGGGTTGGAGTAATTGGGTTTTAAAAATGTGGCTAACATTTAAATAAAATAGGGCTAGATGTTAAATACCCAATAAAATAGATAATTAATTAGTTAAAATATCTAATAATTATGAAAAGATGAAATTAAGTTTAAATAGGTAAAATTACAGTAATTAACCAATATTAAGTGTAAGAAATGCATAAGTTCTAATTAAAATAATACAAAATGTCCAATTGGGCCATAATTGCAAAATTATTGTAATTGAAATTAAATAAGACCCAATTGACTAATTTTGTGAAATGATTGGATTTTAATAGATAGAAAATGATTATAAATAATATGCTGAGCTAGGAAGCATTTTTGAAATTATTTAGAGCATAATTTATGAATTATTTAGATATGAAATATTAAATAAACAGGGAGATAATTTAAATAAAAATAGGGAAAAATACTCATTATTGCAAAGAATAATTTTGAGAGCTTATATGCAAGTTTGAAATTAGTTTGAGGAAAAATTGGGTATCAATACTCATCTGAACCTAGTCCACACACTAGCCACTTTTTGGCCTTTGCATTTTTCTCCCATTTCTTCAGATCCTCAGCAGTGCAGTCAGCTCTAGTATTTTGTACATCTACACCTTCAGCAGTCTTCTTCATGGTAGCTAGGACCATCAGTGACTATGTCCCAGAGTTCATAGTCTTCTCCAATAAGGTGATCCTTCATCCTGTTCTTCCACCAAGAGTAATACTGGCCATTGAAGAGTGGTGGCCTTACAGTTGATTAACCCTCCCAGTTTCCAGGTGGTACACTCATTTTGATCTTTTCCAAGGTGTTAGCCTTTTCAAGGATAACCTGCTCCGAAACCAATTGATGTTTTATACTTCAATACCACACAAGAGGGCGGTGATTTGTGTGGTGTCTAATTTTTCGGGTGTTGTCTTAGTAGAAGAACCTGGTTCTTCTACTGTTGCGGAATGATAAATGCAATAAAGTAAAAACACAGAGATTTTTACGTGGAAAACACCTGGCTCAAAAGGTGAAAAAACCAAGACCTACTCCTCAGTAGGATTTTCACAAACTCTTCACTACAACTCTGAGCCAAACAACATTTACAAAATAAACTCTTTTGTAAACCTAGGGACTAACTCTAATCCCTTTGTAGCAACCTAGACTCTAGGTAATTGCGACAAGCTTCAAGTTATCTCTAACTTGAACAAGGTGTACCTATTACAATTGCTTCTACGAAAGCTGAAATATACAATATTAAATCACCTACTACAACCAACTAAACTCAATAAACAAACAGATAAAACTGGTTCTTCTAGCTGGTCAGTAGCCTTTGTGTCGCACAAGGATTCTTCTTGCAAAATATCTCTGGGAATTTTGCTTTTAATTCTTGTTCTACTTCTGCCTTTGTGCGATCAATTCTTCAGTAGGAATACTTCAACAATATATAACGCGAGAAGTTGACATGTTCTTGTTTAATTTTGATGCAACTCTTCCTTGGTGGAAGAGGTTGTATTTGACTCAACTTCCTTCCTTTGTTACTATCCTTGCTGAATTCGAACTCTAACCTCTTATAAATTTGCAACCTTTTCGCTTTAGGAGACAACCTCTTAGTTCCCAGATAATTCAAATATCATGTTATCTCCTACGCATGGACTCTTCGCGTGCCAATGAGTCTGTTTCACTATGATAGCCTGATGGACCTGGTTCAACTTGGTAGACATTTGTCAATCTTCAAAACCATGCAGTGACTTGGGTCAACATGGTGGCATGATTAAATCATATAGCACATCTATATTTTTGGATGGAAATTATTTGGTTCCTGACCCTGAACCAATTTGTATTGGTAAAATTGAGCTTCACACATGTAATAATTATGATGACTCAGCAATCTTGTGGAGCAACGACAACATGACAACTGAATGAGACTTTATGAAGAAGTACGAGACAAAGAGGAACGGAACAGCATACCCACGGGGTAATCAGATACAGGAATCTCAGCCTAATTGAGAAGATGAAGAGACACGGTCAGGATGAATCAAGGTAGAATAAAGGGCAGATTCGGGGATCTTCAATTAATGGCACAACGTTACATAATCTTCACGCAACAGTTATGATTAATCATTGTAATATTACATTAATGCCTTTATTAGTAATTAATGCTCAATCACTGAAAATAGTAGATGTTATATTAAGAAATTTTCTATAAAAGGGAGTAAAATATAACTTGTAAAGACACGTTCGAACTGCTATTGAAATATACTTACTTTTTACGCATCTCTATTGCTTTCTATTTACGAATTTACTTACAATTATTTCCATATTCTTTTGGCTATCAGAAACCCGTGTTCTTCTTAAAATAACTTTGGCTGAGAATCTAATTGTTTGGTTAAACAAATTGGTTCTGTTACCGGGAATATGATAATCTCTATTTTTTCTCAAATAACATTCTGTGAATTATGTCGAACGCCAACGACAACAACCAACAGAGGGTTGGAACCCTAGTTCCATCACCTTCAGGATCCCCACGAGGCTCAAGGGAACATTCCCTAGAGAGATCTATGACTCAAAACAATAATCACAATGGAAATGAACAAACAGGAGAACAAGATCCTGTAAAACAAATGGTTGGTGAATATGTGACTCAAGCCTTGCAAGCTTTCATGAGGGGACTACCGGTTGCATCACCTACACCTCCTCCTAACAACACCACAACTGTGGAAAATCCACAATCCGGATTAGCAAACTCAGGAAGTAGAGACACTCCAAATGAGTCCCTCGAAGCAAGACCAGGTATGTCCAATAATCCAGAATTACAATCTTTATTACTAACTTTGCAGAAACAGGTGAAGGAACAAAAACAATCGAATCGAGCAAATTCCTGGAGTACCACCTGTCATCAAAGGCATTGACGTTGATATATATTCTCAACAACCTTGGAAGCCAAGAGCATCACCCTTGCCTATTCCCAAGAAATTCAAAATGCCTTATATTCCCAAGTACGATGGGACAACCGATCCACGTGATCATGTAACTACTTTTACTATAGGAGTAAAAGGCAACGACCTGACTAAACAAGAAATTGAGTCAGTATTGGTCAAGAAGTTCGGAGAGACACTCACCAAAGGAGCACTAACATGGTATTTTCTTCTACCCAAAAATTCTATTGACTCTTTTGCTGAGCTTGAAGATTCTTTAATAAAAGCACATTCCAGTGCACAGAAAGTTGAAAAACGAATGGAAGAAATATTCAAAATAAAGCAAGGAGACGCAGAGTTGCTCCGTGAATTTGTAGACAGATTCCAACGAGAAAGAATGTTGCTACCAAGGGTACTTGAAAATTGGGAAGCAATGGCGTTTGCAAGTAATTTAAATGACAAAAGATCAGAAGCCACGAGAAGACTCAAGGAAAGCTTGAGAGAATTCCCAGAAACGACATGGAACGATGTCTATAACAGGTACAACACCAAGCTATGAATAGAAGAGGACACAATTGATCAATCAAAAGTTGAAGATCGAACCAGTTCTAGACGCTCCGAACCAGAAAGGAGAACATGTAAGAACAGGTACGATCCATATATGGGACCTTTGGGATGAGAAACTCGTTCCAGGTTTGAAAAAACACGGTCGGAATATAGAGCGTCAAATAGAGATACAAACTCATCCTCCTCAAGATCCAGAAAAGATCGGGAGAAACGAAATAGAGGTAATGCAAGACTCGGAGACTACAACTTCAATGTAAGTACTTCTGAATTAATTACAGTACTAAGAAACATGTGCGAATAAAGTTTGGTGGCCCAAAGAAATGAGATCAAATCCAAACAGAAAGAATCCAGACTTCTGGTGCGAATTCCATAACGATCATGGACACAAAACATCAGATTACAGATTGCTGCAAGGTGAGGTAGAACAATTATTCAAACAGGGCTATCTAACAGAACTGTTTAGTGAAAAAGGTAAACAGACATATATGAAGAAAAGGCAAGATCCCCCAAAACCACCATCTCCTAAGAGAACGGTGAATGTGATACACGGAGGAGAGGAGGTGAACGGAGTAGTCTGCAAAAGAACAACAAAATTCACAATTACAAATGGGAAGCGGATTCGTGAAGACATGGAAGCAGACAATATATCATTCGACAATGCAGATGTCAACGAATTGTTGCTTCCTCATAACGACGCACTGGTAATATCCTTACGTATACATGACACTAATGTAAAAAGAGTGTTGATTAATCCAGGTAGCTCAGTCAACATCATTTTGTTAAGAGTTGTGGAAGAAATGCTAATGGAGGATTGAGTAATCCCGAAAGCACGAGGCTTATCTGGGTTTGACAACTCTACGATCATAATAAAAGGAGAAATTGAGCTTAGTACCTATGTAGAATGATTAATCAAAAATACGAAATTTCAAGTCATTGATACTGATATGGCTTACAACGTAATCACGGGGAGACCATGAATCCATGACATCAAAGAAATACTATCTACTTTGCATCAGGTAATAAAATTCCCTTCCAAATGGGGAATTCAACAGATTCGAGGCGATCAGCAGACTCAATGAATAAAGATTCAGTAGTACACTCTAACAAAAAAGAGGTAGCGGAAGAGTCAAAAGACGAGGAAATCGCCCAAATAGGTATGGAAGAAACTGGTACCCAAATAAGTACGAAAGAAGAAAGCCACGAGAAGGTGAACCAAATCACCACAGACGCAACATCAAAACATACAGACATGGATTCCAGACCCGATGTCATTCAAGATCCAAAAGAAGATGAGCATATTAAAACAACTACTGAGGAGCTCGAAGCTATCCCATTGTTCGAGCAGGAGCCTGAGCAAAAGGTTCATATCGGCTCAAGGCTAAGCCCCGCGAGAAGAGGTAAGTTAATTGAATATTTAAAAGCTAACTCAGATTGTTTCGCTTGGTCCCATTCAGATATGACAGGTATACCTCCAGAAGTGATGACTCATAAACAAAATAAAGATCCATCCTTCGTGCCTGTCAATCAAAAGAAAAGAAAGCAAGGACCATTCAAAAACCAAGTGATCGATGAAGAGGTACAAAAACTCTTGAAAATTGGTTCAATACGCGAGGTAAAATATTCTAATTGGTTAGCTAATACCGTAGTGGTACCCAAAAAGAATGGTAAATGGAGAGTATGCGTAGATTACACAGATTTGAATAAAGCATGCCCAAAATACTCATTTCCATTACCGCACATAGATCAAATGATTGATGCCACTGCATGTCATGAAATGTTAAGCTTTCTAGATGCGTATTCCAGTTATAATCAGATAATAATGGATCCCTCATACGAGGAAAAACTTCCTTTATTACAAATAGGGAGACTTATTGTTACAAAGTCATACCTTTTGGCCTGAAAAATGCGGGAGCCACGTATCAAAGGCTAGTGACCAAGATGTTCCAGAAACATCTAGGGAAAACAATGGAAGTATACATTGATGACATGCTGGTGAAATCAACACAAGCGGAAGATCGTTTCCAGCATCTTTCAATCACCTTCAAAATCCTGCGCAGGTATAACATGAAATTAAATCCACCTTTGGCGTTGAATCGGGTAAGTTTTTGGGTTCCCTTGTATCAAATAGGGGTATAGAAGTAAACCCAGCTCAAATTAAAGCTATTGATGAAATACCCGATGTGTTTACGAGCAAAAAAGAAGTTCAAAGACTAACAGGAAGAATTGTAGCCTTAGAAAGATTTATCTCCAGGTCTTCGGAGAAACGTTTTAAATTATTTTCAGTTCTAAAAAAGCATAATCAGTTCGAATGGACTGAAGAATGCCATCAGGATCTCAAGGATATGAAGTCCTATCTATCAAAACCCCTATTGCTGTCTAAACCAAAGGAGGGGGAAATGTTGTATGTCTATCTTGCCGTTGCAGAAATTGTCGTAAGTGCAGTACTGGTAAGAGAAGACAAAGGTAAACAATATCCAATTTATTATGTGAGCAAGTCTTTATTAGATGCTGAAACTAGATATCCCCATCTAGAAAATTAGCCTTAGCTCTAATCATGGCAGCTAGAAAGTTAAGACCGTATTTTCTAAGTCACCCAATTACTGTTGTGACTTCATATCCACTGAGGAATATTTTGCATAAACAAGAGTTTTCTAGGAGATTAGCTAAATGGGCAATAGAGTTAAGCGAACATGACATAATTTATCAGCCTAGGACTGCAATAAAGTCTCAAATTTTAGCTGATTTCATCACTGATTTTAATACTAGCATAATCCCTGAAGTAGAAAAAGTGATACAACTCTTCAAGGGGGCTAATCCGGGAATATGGACCCTATTTACTGACGGCTCTTCTAATGTAAAAGGAGCCGTCTTGGGAATTATTCTAATATCACCTACGAGTGAAAAGATATGACAAGCCATTAAATGTCATCCCATAACTAACAATGAAGCAGAGTACGAAGTTGTCATTGCAGGGGTTGAACTGGCACGAGAACTCTCAATCGAGCAGATCGTGATCAAAAGTGACTCTCAACTAGTGGTAAACCAGATGCAGGGGACTTATACCGCTATAGAATCTCGAATGCAACAATATCTGGAAAAGGCACGAGACCTAGAACCGCAATTCCAGTCATGGAAAGTTATGCAAATACCCATGGAGGAAAATGCAGAAGTGGATGCATTGGCTAACCTCGCAGCAATTACCGACGTAACAAATAAAGACAATGCAATTGTCATACACCTATTTCATTCAACAATCAACCAGGACAAAAATGAGGTAACATTTAACAATTTAACTTAGGATTGGAGAAATGAAATGGTAAATGTGTTGCATAACGGTACCGTGCCTGAAGATAAAAAGCAGCTCAAGCACTTCGCCGGAAAGCTGCACGGTATTGCCTAGTTCGTGAAACTTTATACTGTAAAATGTTTGGAGGTCCCCTAGCAAAGTGCCTTGGACCCAATAAAACGGAGTACGTGATGAAGGAAGTGCATGAAGGACACTGTGGAAACCATGCAGGAGCAAGATCCTTAGTCAAAACCCTAATCAGAGCAGGGTATTATTGACCTAAAATGGAGGAAGATGCTGAGCACTTCGTAGCCAAATGCGACAAATGTCATCGATAGGCTAACAATATGCACCGGCCAGCAGAATTACTCCAACCAGTGGTGTCACCATGGCCATTCATGAAATGGGGCATGGATATAGTGGGACCCCTTCCCCCAGCTAAAGGAAAGGTACGGTTCTTACTCGTATTAACATATTTTTTCACAAAATGGGTAAAGGCAGACGCTTTTAAACAGGTGCGAGAAAAAGAAGTGAAAAGCTTCATATGGCGACATATAATATGTAACTTTGGAATAACAAAGGAGATCGTGTGCGACAATGGCCCGCAGTTTATAGTCTCACAAATCACGAAATTCTTCGAAAGTTGGCAAATCAAACGAATCACTTCGTCGCCATATCACCCTGTGGCTAATGGGAAAGCCGAGTCAACAAACAAAGTCATTGTCAACAACTTAAAGAAACGGTTGGAAAAATCCAAGGGAAACTGGCCTAACGAACTACCTACAGTATTATGGGCTTACAGAACTACTGCAAAAATAGCCACGGAAGAAACTCCATTCGCACTTGTTTATGGTTCAGAAGCTTTAATACCGGTGGAAATCGGCGAACCAAGCACGAGGTTGACAACTGCGACGGGAGAAACAAACAATGACGAGTTAAGGACAAATCTGGATTTGCTCGAGCAAAGGAGAGAAGCTGCACTAATACGTATGGCAGCCTAAAAACAAATTATAGAGCGATATTACAACAGAAAAGCTCACCTCAGATATTTCAAAATTGGGGACTTTGTTCTTAAAAAGGTCTTCCAATCAACAAAGGAAGCCAATGCATGAAAGCTAAATCCAAATTGGGAAGGACCTTACAAAGTCCGTGGCATCGCTGGAAAATGCGCTTATGAGCTGGAGACTATGGACGTCAGAATCTTACCAACTAGTTTGAATGTTGTTCATTTGAAGGAGTATTACTTCTGAGTAAAAGGAATACCCCCCGGTCAGGTATAATTACGTTCGATTTTACTTTTGTACAGATAAAATTATACTAACCATTTTAGATGATAGGCAAAAATATAACCCATCACCAGATGATGATATTAGACCTGCATAGACACGAGGAAGTAACTGAAATCTCGGTCTAGGGTTACAACTTTCTGATGGACGTTTTTAAGGGTTAAGCATTCATCATCTAATCTATATACCTTCGAGTCCCGTATGTTTTTCCTTTTCAGGAAAATGACCACAAGAAGACTCAAGGAAAGCTTGAGAGAATTCCCAGCCACGACATGGAACGATGTCTATAACAGGTACAACACCAAGCTACGAATAGAAGAGGACACCATTTCTCAATCAAAAACTGAAGATCGAACCAGTTCTAGATGCTCCGAACCAGAAAGAAGAACAGGTAAGAACATGTATGATCCATATATGGGACCTTCGGGATGAGAAACTCGTTCCAGGTTTGAAAACACACGGTCGGAATATAGACCGTCAAATAGATATACGAACTCATCCTCCTCAAGATCCAGAAAAGATCGGGAGGAACGGCATAGAGGTAATGCAAGAGTCGGAGACTACAACTTTAATGTAAGTACTTCTAAATTAATTACAGTACAGAGAAACATGGGCGATAAAGTTCGGTGGCCCAAAGAAATGAGATCGAATCCAAATAGAAAGAATCCAGACTTCTGGTGCGAATTGCATAACGATCATGGACACAGAACATCAGATTGCAGATTGCTGCAAGGTGAGGTAGAACAATTATTAAAACAGGGCTATCTAACAAAACTGTTTAGTGAAAAAGGTAAACATGCATATATGAAGAACATGCAAGAGCCCCCAAAACCACCATATCTAAAGAGAACAGTCAATGTGATACACGGAGGAGAGGAGGTGAACGGAGTAGTCTGCAAAAGAACAACAAAATTCACAATTACACACGGGAAGCGGATTCGTGAAGACATGGAAGCAGACAATATATCATTCGACAATGCAGATGTCAACGGATTACTGCTTCCGCATAACGACACACTGGTAATATCCTTACTTATACATGACACTAATATAAAAAGAGTGTTGATTGATCTAGGTAGCTCATTCAATATCATTTTGTTAAGAGTTGTGGAAGAAATGCTAATGGAGGATCGAGTAATCCCGAAAGCACGAGCCTCATCTGGGTTTGACAACTCTACGGTCATAACAAAAGGAGAAATTGAGCTTAGTACCTATGCAGAAGGAGTAATCAAAAATGCGAAATTTCAAGTCATTAATACCGATATAGCTTACAACGTAATCATGGGGAGACCATGGATCCATGACATCAAAGCAATACCATCTACTTTGCATCAGGTAATAAAATTCCCTTCCAAATGGGGAATTCAACATATTCGAGGCGATCAGCAGACCTCAAGGAATATAAATACAGTAGTACACTCTAACAAAAAAGAGGTAGCGGAAGAGTCAAATGACGAGGAAATCTCCCAAATAGGTACAGAAGAAACTGGTACCCAAATAGGTACGGAAGATGTCACGACCCAAATTCCCAACCTTAGGGATCGTGATGGCGCCTAACACCACACTTGCTAGGCAAGCCAATGTTAGAATTCGAGTAGCTAAGTTCCTTTGATTTTCTTCTTAAACATCAATAAATAAATCTAAAGTAAACTTAATTTAAATGATTTACAAAGATAAAATAATAAACAATTGAAAAAAAACGAACCACGAACTAATTATATAAATAATTCTAAGAATACCGAGGGTCTGGTGTCACAATTCACGAACTACTAAAGAATACTACAAATACTGGGCTGAAAGAAATAATGTAACTGTTCTGAATAAAATAAAACAATTTTATAAAAATAGGAGAAGACTCTCGAGACCTGCGAACGCCGGCAGATATACCTCGTGTCTCCAAATAAATGAATAGCTGCTCTAAATATCTCTATTGTTGGTCGATACCTGGATCTGCACATAAGAGTGCAGAGTGTAGTAACAGTACAACCGACCCCATATACTGAGTAAGTGCCGAGCCTAACCTCGACGAAATAGTGACGAGGCTACGGCGGGGCATTAACAACATATAATATGTGACAATAATATATACAATAACGCAATAAAATAATTCTACACGAACAAGAAAAAAAATAACTGAGACAATAAATATAAAGCAAGAAGGAAATCTTAAACAAACAAATAAATAAATACTGCAACAACAATAAAATAACTCAGCCACCTTTTCTACGCCTTAGCTATAACCAACTCTCAAATAATTTCCAAGTTTTCAAACTCTAACTTTAAATAAAAATAGTTCCAAAATATGAAAAATAGTAATATAAAATAGTAGTTTTCAAATCTTGGTTTTTCTTTGAAAATCATTAAAAATATAATTGTCCTCCCTTATTGCTCCTTTTTGCGGCGTGCAACCCGATCCCACCAGACATATCATATCAATTTATTCACCCATATCACGATCAATTTATTCACCCGTATCATAATCAATTATCCACCCTTATCACAGCCCCCTTGTCACAACTCCCTAATCACCGTCTTTTAAGTCAAAGTATGTCTTGACAAAATGTAAACAGAACAAGTTTCACTTTAAAATAATAGTGCAGGGTGTGAAATAATGACAATAAAACAATGAGTGTTCCAGCTTTTATTTTATAAACAGTAAAACATGCATATTCTCCCTTATCACTGTCTTTTTTCGCCGTGCAACCCGATCCCACCTATTCAAAATATCACAATAAACTATCCACCCTTATCACATCCCCATTATCACAGCCCCCTTATCACACCAATTTTGTTTATTCATCAAAAACTTTCACAGTTCAGGCCAAGCCTTTCACAACACTTTTATTTCAACCAATTTCAAACAGAAAAAAGTATAGCTCGTAAGCTTCAGCCAATATCATTTCACTAGAATATATGTAAACACCGTAACGTTGTCAACCCAACTCAGTCTTTATTATAAATTGATAAAATCAAGAGAATAGCCAACACTTTTAATACACTTGCCACAACAATTGGCAACAATCAATTGAAACCAAACAACCACGTAAACCTCAACAATCATAAAACAGTTAAACTGCATTCCTCATCACTTCCTCAATATAATTGAAAATGAAACCAACAGGAACATATGTATATATATATATATATATATATATATATATATATATATATATAAAATTCATAAAAACAATGCCAAACCGCTCAACTGTTTTGTACCACAAGGAATCCAGCTAAAACAACCAATACTACTTTCCAAAATAACCACAACAATATCTAACAATAAAATAACAAGTCCAAGTAGTCATAGAAATAATAATGGACATAGAACAATTAAGACAAGAATCAATTAAGTTGGGAACGGGAAAGGGTTCATACTTAACAGGAAAATTGGGTGGTGCATAGATACTCGTCACCTCACTTATACCCACGCCCATTCATTTAACATAGCAAACAAGGGGGGATTCCTATTCCCTCAAGTCAAAGTTAGACCAAACACTTACCTCAATTTCGCAGGTCACTCACTACTCAAATACAACTTTTCCTTTAGAATCTTGTTCTAATTTGCTCGAATATAATCATAATTAACTCAATATCATTAATTAAGGCTAAAGGAACTAACTTTATTGAAAATTAAAAAAATTCCTAAGTTTTCTCAAAAAAAGTGAAAACCCGACCCCGGGCCCGCTTGGTCTAAACTCGGGGTTCGGACCAAATTACGTTTTCCCATTCACCCACGAACCCAAATATACAATTAGTTTCGAAATCTGACCACAATTCGAGGTAAAGATTCGATTTTTACAAAATTCCCTAATTCTACCCAAACCCTCAATTTTTACCATGAATTTTTTTAGTTTTTTATTTAAAAGTGATGAAAAATAATGGGTAATTGAAAGAGTAAAGTTTAGAATTGATTGCCTATGACGTGGGGATGATATTTGGTGAAGAAATTCGTTCATAGGGCTGTGGGGTTCGAAAATTTGAACAGGAAGAAATCTGCACGTTTAATATATATTTCTCTACCAGCTATTTTGCATCGTTTCTCATGCCAAACGATCTTTAAACTCGATTTTTATGTGTCCAATGGATTCCTTGTGAAATTCTAGTCAGGTTAGGCTTTTGAATCACTCAAGTTGACCTTATAATGAAGGAGATATGTAGGTTTTAATATTTGTAAATAGTGCAGATTTTTAATATGCCGTCAGGGGAAATTTCGTAATTAACCTGAAAAATCTGGAAACCTTAGTAAATGACCATAAAATCCTTATATGATGTCCAAATTTGATGATTCTTGTTGCTACAGGTCCGTAATTACGATACGGATCTAATACTTCATTCAAAACAGAAATCGGAGCTCATTTGTTCAATACGATATCATTTATGCTTGAAGAAACGACGTCGAAACTGTGATGACCCAAAAAAGGGTCATCTTATGTGCATCTAATTTTGAATGTGTTCCGAGGCCCCGAAAGCCTCCATTAATCTCACCTCGATGTGCGTGCGTAGCCCGGGCACGTAGCCGGGAAGCCTTTATGTGAAAACTTGATTGAGAGTTAAAATTTTGATAAATTAATTGAATAAAGTTGACTTTGGTCAACGTATTTTGGTAAACAGACCCAGATCCGTGATTCGACGGTCCCGGAAGGTCCGTAGGAAAATATGGGACTTGGGCGTTTGCCTGGAATCGAATTCCGAGGACCCAAGTCTGAGAAATGAATTTTCAAAGAATATTATTTTATAAAAATATTAAAGGCTTATGAAAATGAACCTTGATGTGAAACTTGTGCTGCCAGGTCCGTATTATGATTTCGGCGCTCGGAACAGGTTCAATATGTGTTATATAAGTTATCTGCATAATTTGGTAAGAAAAGGGACTTGATTTGATTGGTTTCGGATCAAAACGAGGAAATTGGAGTTAATGAAGTTTTGAGGTTTTTAAAGAATTTGAAATTTGTCTTGAAAGGTGATTTTNAAATTTGGTAAGAAACGGACTTGATTTGATTGGTTTCGGATCAAAACGAGGAAAATTGGAGTTAATGAAGTTTTGAGGTTTTTAAAGAATTTGAAATTTGGCTTGAAAGGTGATTTTATGTTCCCGAGGTCCGAATGAAATTCCGAGATCGGGAATAGTTCCGTCATGTCATTTATAACTTGTCTGCAAAATTTGAAGTCATTCCGAGTAGTTTAGGCCGGTTCGGCGCATTGAAGTGAATTCTAGAATTTCAAGTTCTTAGTTTTGATTCAATTTGGTTTTAGGGTGGAATTTTGAGTTTTGTTGTTGTTTTTCATGTTCCGGAAGTTCGAGCGAGTCCGTATCATGAATACAGACTTGTTGGTATATTTGGACGGGGGCTCGGGTGGGCCCAGGTGCCTCCCGGACACCACACGAGGCCAAAAACTAGCTAAAACAACTGTTGGTGCAGCTGTTGCTGTTGTGACCGCAGGTGCGGTTGCCCAGCCGCAGGTGCGGGACCGCTCCTGCGGTCCCAGCCTCGCAGGTGCGGAACAAATTCCGCAGGAGCGGGTCCGCTGGTGCGGAAACACCTCCGCAGGCGCGACCTCAGCCCCCTTGCCCAAAGTCCGCAGGTGCGAGCTCCAGGCCGCAAGAGCGGGACCGCTGGCGCGGACTCCTTCTCCGCAGGCGCGATGCCAGGGTCCCAAGCCCTTTTCCGCAGGGGCGGTGATTTTTCTCGCATGTGCGGAAATCACTGTTGCTAGCCCCTTTTAAATGTCCAAATTACAGGTTTCCTTCATTTTTACCCACCATCAACTTCCATTA